>JAUPFP010000004.1:6909828-7097284 GCA_036925085.1 Brachycybe producta
ATTAGCTCGGAACCGGATGTGTGCCGTTTGCTGTCTTCACATTAGACCGGAATTTCTGAAGATGGAGGGATGCGCACCGTTGATCTTTACTCATTCCAATCAAGAAATGTGTATGCTCCTCCCTCCTTTCAGAAGTGGAGGAAAAGGTTTGACTAATCCACGCTAGACTGGCTCGATTTCATCGGGGCCTAGTGTTGGTAGTCTTCCGATTTTAATCTACCCAGCATTTTCTTTTCCGATTCGAGGCGATTCGGGCCGGTCTAATTTGTGGCAACCTTTAGTCCCTTTGCAAACTGATACACCAAAGCCAATGCACTTTCCGAATTTCGAAAACATGCCCATTGCCTAGAAGTCCTTTTGTGGAACAGTGTTGAGAATGTTAGTCCTTGTGGGTTTAATTTCATTCAGATCGTCAAAACAACATCCTTTGATGATTTTCAACTTGATAACAGACAACAGAAATGTTGTTTGTGGCCCGAAATTGTCGAACGGACATAACAGTTTGTGCCGCAATTACGAACATTCTGAAGTAGTAGTGTTCCAAAATTCGGGAAGGTACTCGCTTTGGTGTATCAATGCGCAAGGAGACTACGTTGAAGAGGGTACCATTGAATAAATCATAGGTAAGAAAGTTCTTTTATACAGTGCTCTTCCGGAACCTCGTACATTGTAAAATGTTCTGCATGGTTTACACAACAGGGGCGTAGCTAGAGGACCACAGCTACCGCACCTGCAGTGAGGAGGTTGAAGTTGAAGTTGAAGTTGAAGTTGAAATTGAAGTCGAAGTCGAAGTTGAAGTTTAAGGGCAAAATGTTAAGAGAGTATTAATTAGAGATATTGATTAGTAAGCCAACCAGAAAAAAATATATACTGTACGAGGGGCAGTCAGAAAGTAAGTTGCACTCACTCACAACTCAAAAAGTACAAGAAATTTTTATAGTTCATCTATTTTTTTCTTTGATAGTAAACAAAAAAACCTATTTTTCTACATAATCACCCAACAAGTTCTTGCGCTTTTCATATCACTGAACAAGCTTTGTGAGTTCAGCTTCATAAAAATCCCGTCCAGCATGTGAAGGAACAAATTTATCGTAGGTGACTAGACGACCTACACTTCAGAACTGTAGGTTAATCAGTGTCCCACACTTTAGAACTTTTTTTACATCAGTAATTGGGTATGGTTACTTTAAATTAAGCTTGTTGCAAGGATGTCTGGTGGTGCAGCCCCCAGAATGTAAAAGTGCAGGTCACCGAGTGACCCACATTTCATTTCTAAAAGTATAGCTCATTGAGTGACCTACGATTAGTCTGTCCCACATGTGAACACCAGTTTTGAGTAGCAGTTTTCACTTCTTCGTCCGACTGGTATCGCGCCTCTGCCAGTTCATTTTTCATTGGTCCGAAGACACGGAAATCGCATGGCGACAAATCAGAACTGTAAGAAGGATCTGTTCCCACACTTACCACTTGAATGTCAGTATGACTGTTCTCGAACATTTCGTACCATTTCCCGACTGCTTGCCTCAAAATAACCTTCTCGCCATAAACTTCACACACTTCGCTTATGCATTTCAGTGGGATTACACTTTTTCAACCATAAAAACCGGATTACTGCACGAATTTCAATTTTGAACAATGGAACAGTAGCATGCGTTGCCATTGATGTTAACTGATAAGAAACGAACTATCAACATTACAATCAATAATGAAGTTCAAACAGTGTTGTCTCAACTTCCGATAAAAACATCACGTCATGAAAAAACATTATGACCGTGGGCAAATCACTTTTTGACTGCCCCTCGTACGTAATAACTTTGTTTTTGTCTTTAAATGGCTAAATTAGGATGCTGGTTTCACCTTTGAATTCTAGCCTATAACCAGGTTCTGCAGACTGAAAACCGCAATGTTTTATTTACTTATGAAATTTTATTTTTAAAAAATGTTTCGGGTGGGGGGGATTTTTGTTCTCAGGCGCCAAAAATCTAGCTACGCCACTGTTAAACAAAGTTCGTTTAACCCGAGTTCAATTTTTTTTTGTGGTCTTTTTTCTTAAAAAGTTCTTTTAAGCTTTTCCAATTTACACGAAAAAGTAATCACACTTCATTTTTGGTCATTATGTGAAAAGTTTCTTTGGTGTAAATATAACACCAATCTCACGTCTCAATTCTAATTAAAAAAGTTAAAACTAAAACAATTTTTTTATAAAAAAAAGCTAAACAAAATTACTCCTATCCAACAAATTGTTTACAATTTCAGAAATCATATTAAGGCGAAATATTTGTTTCCCTTTCTCTCATACACTCTCACTCTTTCAATTTTTTGACAGGAATGATTAACTAGAAATGTCACAAGCAATTTTGGCACACAGGCTCGTAAGTCAACGCCACATATAAAACATGAGAAAGAAAAGAAAAAAAAAAAAATTGTCAAAGTGCAGTCAGCTAGACTAAAATCGACTATTCACGTGAAAGAAACGGCCAACAACTGAAAAAGACGTGGTGGGGGAAGCAAACACAGAGAGGAGGAAAGTGTGTATAGAAAAATAAAGAAGTACAATTTGAAAGAAAAAGCTACAAAAAGTTAGAAGCAAAGTAAAAAAAAAAATGGCTCCACTTTATATATGTCCAACATTCTAGAATATGTAGACAGAAAAAAAAAAGTACGAGGGTCACTCAAAAAGGTACTGGTATGTTCCAAGTTTTATATATTGGCTAAAGTGATTGCAAACAGTTGAATTTTGGCATAGAAATAATGACATCCATTATTTACAAGCCACTATTTTTCTTCTCTTTTATTTTAACAGCTTTTTGCTACCTGGAAACAAGCGGCCATATGAATAAAACATCATCTGAAGGAAAAGAAAAAAAAATACTGCAAACCATATGAATAAAAAGATTGAGCAAAAGCAAAACCTTAAAAACTCAAAGTAAAGCTTTACTTTTTATTTTTAAGCACAGAAGCAATTACCGGTACTTTTTGTAAATGGTGAATGTGTTTGTGATATGAATGATACAAAGTACAGTCAGGCACATACTGGCTACAAAATCTAAGGTCGGTAATATCAAGCTTTCGTGCTGCCCCCTAAATACATTTCTTTCACCTTTTTATTTCAGCTACTACATGCTGGACATTTTTGGCTATTTTTTAACAGATTACTTGTGACTGAATAAATACACATGGCAATTGCAATTCAGAAGAAATATTTTTCAGATGATGAACAAGGAGATATTGCAAAAAATTGGTAACCTTTGACCGAAGGTTCGAAACCAACTGTAATCTATGTCCCATCTTTTTCTGTCATATCTTCCCGAAACACTTTTAAACAACTGTTATGGGCAACACAGCCTTGAAGGTCTCTTATCGAGAGGTTGGAACCACAACCTGCACAGGAAATAGTACAGGAAGAAATCTCACAGAAGAGAATTGAGTTGCAGGCTTTTACATCATACTACTTAAACATTTGTTTGTACTTTTTGCTTTTAAGAATATGCTTTATTTGATTCATACAGCCCTGCATTTTGGGGATGATGAACAAGGAGATATTGCAACAAATTGGTAACCTTTGACCGAAGGTTCGAAACCAACTGTACTCCATGTTCGCATCTTCTCCTGTCGTATCTTCACGACACTTTCAAGCAACTGTAATGGGCAGCACAGCCTTGAAGGTTTCTTATCGAGAGGTTGGAACCACAACCTGCACAGGAAATAGTACAAGAGGAAATCTTACAGAAGAGAATTTAGTTGCAGGCTTTTACATCATACTACTTAAACATTTCCACCTGTTTGTAAAATTTACTATTTACTTTTAGGAATATGCTTCATTTTATTCATACAGCCCATTTGGCTTGCATTCTTTGTTAGAAAAAAGTCGTCTGGTGTATTTCAGAGAGCCACACGTCACCACATTGATAACTTTTCCTTAACATAAAAAAATTCATCCATAAGGCCTTGTTTCCACTGGGGTAAAAATTTGAACTTTTTCAAAATTTCAACTGGTGAAAAATAAAACGCACGTGCCTCCTTCCATTCACTATCATAGGCGGGGAACACGTTTCTTCTATTTTTCACCAGTTCAAATTTTCAAAAAGTTCAAATTTTCACTGCAGTGGAAACAAGGCCTTAAAGTCATTCTTTATTGAACCAAACAGATAAAAGTTTGATGGAGCCAAATAATTCAAATCATTGGTGAAGTTCTTCAGTGACTAAGAGGTTATTGAGAAGATGAATATGTAGCAGCTACAAAAAACACCTGAAGATTTTATAGTCTTTAACAAACAATAAATGATTGGCCTTTGTTACCATGACAACAGACATTAAGGTGTTAAAATCGAGCCACGATGTCAAAAATGCTTCTAAATAAAAAAAATGTGACTTAATTCTAAAACCAAATTTCAACTCTTTTCAATCATTTTTGGTCGAGATAATTAAAAATGTCGAACCAACTTTTCAAGTGGCCCTCGTTCATGTTTTGACATTTTTTTTACATATTCAGCTTAGATAATAATAATAATAATAAAAGGTGCGGAAACGATGTCTAAAAGAAGAAATTTCGTAACATCCGCCCTCTTTAAAATCTACGGTCTCTAACCAGACCCAAACACCGTTAAAAAAAAGTTTATAATTTTATATTAACCAAAGCGACGCCAATGTTTCTGCCTCTGTGCACAGCTGGAAACGGAAAGTATTTAAACAAAAAAATTTTTTTTCGGTTTTGTGACATAAAAAAGTTCAAATATCAAAGTCAGATGCTTAACACTTACCAAATTGGATGAAAAAAAAAATGTTAATATATTCTTCTAAACTTTCATAATGCAAACTTTAAATATAAAAGTTCTCATCTCTTCACGGGATATTTATTAATATTTCAAGCATTAATAAGTTTCTTCGTTGACAAAAAAAAAAGCATTAACAACAAAATATATGCAAAGAGAGATGAAAAATGTGCAAATTTTTTAAGACTTGCTAAAACAAGTCACATATAAATTACATTTGCATATACATATGAAGCAAAAGGGTACCGTATACATGTACATATACATGTAATTATATATATGTCACATTCGAGGAACCAGATAAATGAGACAAACAAACAAAAAAGTTACAAAGTAAACTTACAATTTACTTGAAGGAAGATTCGTCTACTGACGGCCGGTGGCACTCCATTGGTGGCTATGCATAAATACGCCCCCATACTCTTTCTCGAGACCTTGTTTAACGTTAGAGTTTCACCTTCAAGAGTTGGGACTAAAATATTAAAATTTCATTAATATATTTGTCATATAATTGTATTATCATATAAAACAGATCAGAAACTCCACAAGATTTTTTTTTTAAAAAAATAAAATCTAACAGTCATGTTGTATAGTCGACAATTCGCGATCACGACCTCGCTAATTTGCTTACAATTTGAATATTTAAATATGTCACCATCCATTTGGTGTAATTCTAAATTACACAACATGTAATACGTCCGTTTCGCGAAATGGATAAAAGTGTCGTCCACTTTGAGACTTTCATTCGCGAAACACATATACATTTCGTGTAATGTACAATTATCACAAATGGGTGCGACAAATATAATTCTGGGAGAAGACTAAGCGATTGAAAAGGAACAGGTGGCAAAGACGTTAGAAGCAGGGATTATCCAACCTTTACAAACCACAGTCTAGTGATTTATGTAATGCATTCTTTATATGAGAAGAGATGACCACTTAAGAAACTTAAGAGAGATTTTTGCCAGGACTGACTCTTATTGCTGGTATTATTTTCTCTAGGGTTATACAGCAATGAAATTCTCTTCCTAAACAGGTAATTGATGGGGTTACTTTCAATTTGTGGGTTGACATTTTTATGACTACCTTCAGAGTATTTATTTGCAATGCAAGTTTATGAGCTGTAGTTGTTGTATATTGACAACGCATCTTGCACTACTTGGACCTTGAGGTCTCTCTACCAGGGTATTGGATTTGGTGAGTTGAACTGGTTTGAATCAAATCCAAATTCTCATTGGGTAAATCCAAATCCAACTTTCACACAATTTCTTAAATCCAAATCCAAACAACATTTATCATGAAAATCCAAATCCAAATCCAGTAATTTTTATGTCATAATTTTTTACTACATTTGTTTTCCTAGGAAATGATAATTACTCTTAATGAACAGCAGTTTTTCAAATATTTTTGGTTTTAAATTTGACCGTTGTTCACTAAATATATTCGAAACAGTTGATAACGCCCTTTCCACACTTCCAGATGAGACAGGAAAGCAAAATGCTTATTTGAGCAATGTCTTGTAATGATTGGTATGCAACCAAATTATTAAAACATAATAAATATAAATCCTTTCATTTACATTACATAGAAATCCAAATTCAAATCTGCTACAAAGTCCAAGTCAAATCGAAATTCACGAATTCCAAATCCAATACACTGCTCTCTACCATAGGCATAATGAGCTGCTTGCAGAGTCTTTTTTGCACCCTAAGAGCAGGTGCATACTGACGATTTTTAATCGGACAACTATGATCCCAAAGGCTGTAAGTTTATATAGGCGTGCGCATATTCCCGACTCGATTTCATTACGACCAAAAAGTCAAAAGTCAGTCGGCGAGGCTTTTCGATAAAAAAAACGTTGGACAACTATCGTGAGAAAGCGCTATATCCGTTGGCAGTGCATAGGAGCGCGCATACTGCCGACTCAACAGTCATGCTCCTAAACTTGTCAAAAACGTAGTTGGCTGCTGGCTTTGTCACGTCTATCGTCCGGTCACATTATGTCAGAAATTGACATCGAGTTGTTGATTGTGGCTCTTGAGAAGAGACTGCTCA
This sequence comes from Brachycybe producta, assembly GCA_036925085.1. NCBI lineage: Eukaryota > Metazoa > Arthropoda > Diplopoda > Playtdesmida > Andrognathidae > Brachycybe > Brachycybe producta. Next base: position 6,916,656 of record JAUPFP010000004.1, read on the forward strand.
ATTGCGTCGGCTGTATGTGCACATTTGCGACAAAACTGCTTAGTCGTGGTGAAATTCTCGTTGTGTAGGCCCAACTTAACTAAACAGTTGAGTCGCGGCAACAATCGTCAGTATGCGCCTACCATAAATTAATTATTTTGCTATAAATTATCACCTATACATGTAGCATTATAATTTTGTTTAAACTTATATATAAAACAAAGTCAATATTTCTTTGCACATCAAAGGCTTTTGAACGGTGAATGCAACTTTTTTCAGCTCGCTACGTCATTCTCATCCCGAGTTTTACACGTGGTGCGCGTCTTCATATATAGGCAATAAGGATGGGACCTCGCAAGCTAAATTTTGATATTGACATCGATAGTGATATCGAAGAAGTCACTATCGATGGTTCAATATCGAATATCGACATTGAAATATCTATATGTCGATACTATCGATGGTAATCCCTAATAGGCAAACCGTTTTATTTTAAAAAGATTAGGAACCTGAAACGGGAAAAATAGTTTCGACGCTTTAAGATAGGCAATGCACCCCTGCGGAATTCCATACCAACACATAAATAATGTATTTTTCGAAGAGGTGCGGAATTCTAGGAACCTGCAGAAGTGTATATAAAGCTGCAGAGTTTTTTTGGTTGGCTGTGAAAGGGGTGCGGTTTTTGTCACAGTTGCCATGTCTTCACACCAATATTCGTTGATCTTTTTCAGAGAAATTAATCTGAGATTTTAAAACCCGGGCAAGGCCGGGTATAAAAGCTAGTGTTAAATAAATATAGCAAAAATGGCCGCCTATACTTCAAATTTTAAAAGTAACCTTTAGGAAGAAATTTAAAAATGTGAATATGCAATAATAATTTCATATTGATGTTTTTTTTTAAATCAACTTTTTTTTAATCACAGTTTAAAAATGTTTTCAAAAAATGTCTTATACAAGCGTATATGCCAATAAGCTATTAAATTTAGTTATTGAAAAAAACTGACATGAAAATATTTTTCCATGTATCCTTTACTCTTCTAGTTTCTAAAACAATTTCGTTTTTTTGTCAGAAAAGTTACTTTCAAAATGCAGAATATAGAGATTTTTATTAACATTTCTGCATAGACGCATTTTTTTTGTCTGTGTGCGCATTGTTTTATGTATGTTAACTTATCTTCTGAACTGAAATGCCCTATAAAGGCAAAACGGCTTAATTAAGAAACATGAAAATATTCTCATAATAATTATACATGCACCACCAGCATAAAAAAAATCAAATGATTTATGGTCCCATTTTTGCTAGATTGATGTTTTATAGTGTTAGGTTGGGTTCACCATTGTAAGGCGAGTTTTACGCAAGATTCCTTGGAGAATTAACAGGACTTAAGGACTTTCTAGTATGAAGAAATTATTATTCCCTGAATAGATGAAGTGAGATACTATAAAATGGACAAAAAACATAAAAATAGTTACTATATAAGAGGTTGCAAAATCAAACAACTAAAATACAAAATCTAAAAGCTAAAACAGAATAACTGAAAATTACCAATAGTCAATAACATAAAGAAATTTCAGAAACAAGTTTAAAGAAGTATTTTTACGACTGGCATATATTTAAGAGCTTAGATACACATCCATTAAAATACAGGAAAGCGCAAAATGCAATAAAAAATATTGTTCTTTATGTGCTCGATTTATATAATGTAATATTTTGAAAAGGTCCTTCTATTTTTAAACAACGTTCCAAATCGTTCGTTTTTTTAACCCCTTGTTAAATCCCATTGGATCAAAAACTGTCCCACAAACATTTGAAAAACTCTCGTTAAAAACAATTTAGAAGAATAACAAAATAATTAGCACATACTTTTATGTATTGGCTTCACGATGTTTCCTTTTTATAAATTTTGAAAAGGTCCTTTTATTTTTTAATAACGTTTAAAATCGTACATTTTTTAACTCCATGTTAAGTCCCATAGGAGGACTTAGAACAATCACAAAAAAATTAGCAAGTGCATTAATCTATTGGCTTCACGATGTTTTCTTTTTATAAGCTTAGAACGCGAAATTATTTTTCTATTAATTATTGTGTGACTTGAAACCTGGAGAAAAAACGTTAAAAACTGTTTTTCAATCAAAAACGATTGCAACGCCTACATTCGGATAAATTTTGAACTAAACACTGTATCTAGGCTCTTAAACAAAAAAAAATATTTTTAATGTCCATATGAAATTATTTGTCATAAAACACTGACGCACAATTTTCAAATTATCATAAAAATGTTTACTTTTAAAGATATAAAAATAATTTTAGCATAATCAAGGTGGTTTTTAAGTGAAAAAAACCGTCTCTCGAACTCTCCAATTATTTTGACTTTTCAGGTGCAAAATGAATAAAACATTAATTTGTTTTAAAAACTAGAAGGGTAGCTCAATCACTTATGAATATTTTAGTGCTTATATCTTTTAAAATACATTTTTATGGCAGTTTGAAAATTGTCAAACTTTAAACAGACTATATTTTTTAATTTGTTGTCTATATAAATTTTCTTTTGAACTATATCAACATGAAATTGAGCCATGCTTCTAGTATTTAAAAACCCTTTCTAGTTTCTCATCATTTTGCTATCAAAAGACAGAATTAGCCAGAATTTGAAAATGAGCTGCTTATAAACCATTTTGACAACTTACTCTTTAATAAAAAAATGTTTGCACAATTTTTTATCCGTGGACATAAAAGTAACTTTTCAGCCATGTTGAAATTGCAAAAGAAAACTTGTCACTTGAACTCTCTGAGTTGAGTTCCAACAGAGAGAAACCTCTTTTAAGAATGCTCATTAAAACATAGTTTTCTTCTAATTGGAACACTGTTCAGAGGGTTCAAAATTTGATGTTAAAAGCGTTTTCTTCTTTAATTATTACCTTAATCTCTCAACACAAAATGTCACAATATGTTATACCGTATTAGTTGTACCATACATACAATACATACCAGCAATTTTATCCAGAAGAGCATTTTTCACCACAATAGGTTCTCCATCTTCCCTTTGCCAAGAAAGTTTTGGTTTTGGGTGACCAGTGGCCCTACAAACCATTGTAGCTGAGGACCCTTCAGAAACCGCCAAATCGGAACTGGTTTCATCATAAATTATGTCAGGAGGGACTAAGAAAACAAATTGCCAAGACAAAAGTACAGTCATTAATCAATGCAATTTTTACATAACATGTAATGTGAATATGTAATTAACTTCCTTTTTTTTGCTTAGAAAATATTTCTATATCTCTTTTGTAAAGCCTGCCTCCCACGAATAGTTTATTTGGCAAACGTTTGTCATGATTGACATTTGTCTGCAAACATTTGTCTGAGCTATTGCTTAAACTTACAACTTGTACTAGAATTTGGATGTTTTCAGTTGTTCATTGGTTTTTAATTTTTTAATTAAGTCATTCTATTAATCAAATCAATGTATTTTAATATTTTTATGCTAATTTTAAATCAAATATAATTTGGCTAAAATTCATAATTCATACAAGTCATCATTGATCATTGAGCGCGTTCTTTGATAATATAATTTCATTACGGTTTAGCAGTCAAATTACATAAAAAAAGGTATGTTGACATTAGGAGACATAATTTGTAAAACAATTAACAGAATGCGTTAGGAATATATTTAAGTTAAGCCCCGTTTTCACGATGATAGTTGTCACGATAGTTGCTGTCATGACAGCAACTATCGTTACAACTATCATCGTGAAAACCACATGATAGTCACTATCGCACTGTCGCGATAGCACTATCACACTATCTCGTTTGACTAGATAGTTGATAGAACTGTCGCGATAGTAATAGTTGTTGTGTGACCGCTTGAAGGGAAATTTCCGCTTGTAGGGAAATTTCCACTTTGTAGAGAAATTTGGCTTGTGGAGGGAGAGGCAACACTTGACACTGTTGTTGACTCAATGATATCTATGAAGTAGACGTCACACTGTCGTGACAGAACTATCACGTTACTTCAAGACGTGTAGACAGTTGTTATCGTGAGAGTCAACTATCACAACTTTCATGACAGCTACTTTCACGATAGAACTATCGCCGTGAAAACGAGGCTTTACTGTATATAAGTCACGTCAACAGTAATAATTAGAGAAATAATTTTTTTTTAAACATCAAAAAGATTGAATCGATTCAATTTATTTATGCGATTAATCAGAACCCAACAAAAAAATTGATTTTGTGATTAATGATTCAATCAAACCGTCAAATAACAGTTGATGAAATGGCTGAGAAAATGAGTATTTCTCATGGCAGTACTCAACGAATCATGAGAACTGGTGTTCACATGCTGGATGGGGAATTTTTTTATGAAGCTGGAATGTGATTCCAGCTTCATAAGACCTTGTTGCCTGATTATGTAGAAAAATAAGGCTTTTGTTTACTATCTAATAAAAAAAATAGTTGCGCTATAAAATTTCCTGTACTTTTTGAGTTGTGAGTGCAACTCACTTTCTGACTGCCCCTAGTATAACATACCAAAAACTTTGACTATATACAAAATATTTTAAAATCCTTCTAAATTTCTCATAAAATTATGACATTTTTAAGAATTAATAACTTTTATTATCATTCTTTTATGTATTAGTATTGAATGTTATCATTAGGGTCTTCTTGAAGAAAGATGAACCGGTCTGGAGGATCAGTAAAACCCACAATAGTTACGACATTGCATGCTCGTTACTATCGTACTTTCCAAATATGCCAGTCGTTGGAAGCCGGCATAATAAATAAACTGGTAACGCCCAAGGAAACTTAATAAGCAAGAGACATTTTTCTTGCATTTCACTCGCAAAATAAAAATCCAAAAATTAAAACAATATTGCTTTTAAAACAACACTTTAAGCAATAACTTCTCAACAAATCATCATCATCACCGTTAGATAAAATAAATCACAGAGGTTTTTTTTCATACACATTATAAATGACAGTTATGAAAACGTCCATTATTACTTTCATCAGTTTGTTTTAATAAACGACAATCAGCTCGAAACACGATTTTTTTTGGGGGGGGGGGGGGAGAGGCCTTAAAATATTACTCAATATATAATACATAAAAAAAATAAAAATATGGGCCAAAAAAAACCTTCAAAGAAGTTTGATCAACGATCTAACGTTGTCATAATTTTTTTTCTTCTTTCTTTCTTTTCATTCTCAGCATGAAAAAGCAAAATTTTGTCACAGTGGTGGTGGTGGTGTTCACACTAAGCTAGATATATATTTTTTGTTGTTGCAATAGCTCAATTTTCCAAATGTTAATTTCTCATTTTTTGACAGGAGAAAAAAAAAGTAAAAGTAAAAAAAAAACACCAAGAGGAAGAGAGAAATCAATAAAATTATTTACAAATGACAATCTTTTTTTTTTCTATCTTTCTTAACTTCAACAATGAAAAATGTGAGAGACCCTGTATCTATAGTGAGTAGTAAAAAATATTGATAATCAACCCCAACTGTCTCTTTTTTTGAAGAATCCACACCAAACCCATCACTTGACATAGAACCTTATATTATTGTACGTTATTATAAAAGATATTTAATGTGAATCCAAAAGAAAGAGAGAGAGAGAGAAAGCATGACATCAAAGTCACTTATATGATTATCATTGAGAAAAAGAGAGCAAAAATAATAATAAAAGTTGGCTTCTATAAGAAAACCATTTATCACTCAACTCAATACACTCATATGGTGCAAATTGTCAAGTTTACAAAAAAAACTACACAAAACTTATCAATTATATGAGAGAAAGAGAAAAAAAAAATTAAAGTAAATTGTAGAGAGGGTAAGTATCACAAAGAAAATATTCTGCCAAAAAAAATAACTAAATCGAATAGGCGTAATAAATAACAATCATATTGAATGATAAATGTATCCCCATCTTATTTTTCTAAGTGCTCATCCTTCTATTGTGGCTCTGTGCATTATTTATAATAAGCTACAACTAACGTACAAATGGGTTGTAAAGTTCAACAAAGCATTTCACAAGCCCTAAAGTTGTTACAAACTTAAAGATATTAACATTTTCATTTCTCAAAGTCAACATTCACAAAATCAGCATCATGAAAATATTTTTTTTTCATAATTTCTCAAAGTCAACGAAGAGAAGACACGTTATATCATGCATATTTATGGTCGACCCAGCTCATGATTATTTCTGTGACATGCCCGGATCTCGGTTAGGAAATCCAGGCAGTTCTTTTCTTTTTGTTTTACTGTTCTTGGGATCGGAAATTCCTATTTAAAGAGATAGTGATGATTTCTCCTTATTTGAAATAACTAATAACTTGATGCGACACATGGTTGAAAATATACTACTTATACTGAAACTGACTACATAGTTGATGATACACTTCGTATAAAAACAACTAAATTCAAAGCATGATACATGAAATGCAAAGTCTGACACTTGGAAATATTTCTGAACTTCTCAAGTCCAAAAAGTGAAAACCTAAAAATTACAACCTCGAAGAACATGTCATAATACAATAAAACTGTGTCAGAGTCACAGACTCAGTGCTAAAATTGCGTGCCAGTTTTATTCCTTTGGAACTTGGTAGGGGCTACTGTCAAAAAGGGCTCAATCACATCATACACATGGATCAGTTATAAATAAAAAATACGAAAATCATGGTTGTAAATTGCAGACAAAGGTACCTGACTTCTTTGTGGCCATTGAAGAATCAGACTGTCAAATAATTTTTGGAACTGAGTCATGGCTGGATGACAATTTTAGTAATAGAGAGGTGTTTCCATCTAACTTTGACAGAGTGGGGCATACTGGTGGTGGAGTTTTATAACAGTTTCAGATTTGCTTAACAGCCAAAGGGAACAGGCATTTGAGACTGGGTGTGAGATAGTTTGCTGCAGTGTAGAGCTGCTCAATGAGAAAAAAAGTTGTTTTTAATTTCTTTTTATCGCAAACCAGGATCTTCTATTAGTGATATAGCTGCCTTTTGCTCATGTCTCAATGCCTTCATCATGTGCACAATAACCCAGCTATAATTTTAGGAGGTGATATTAACTTCCCAAACATAAACTGAGAACTTTGCTCAATTACAGGTGGGAATGATGTTACTTTAGCTGTTTCATTGTTGGTAAGTTTGGATATTTACTCCATGGAACAGATGGTTATGCAACCAACTAGGAATAGTAGTGTCCTTGATATTGTAATAACTAACATTCCCCTTATGATATATAATGTTAAGGTTTCTGAGAGAATTAGTGACCATCACATTGTAAATTGTGATGCCAATGTTAATGTTAGGAGTACTGTTAAAGCCATAAGGCAGCTTAGTCTTTATAACAAATGTAACTGGGATGGGTTTAAGTTGCATATGCAGCAAAATCTTGAGAACTTTAAAATAATTTTAATCAACATGATGTTGATAAAAAATGGGCAATATTTCACTCATTACTGATCAGAGGGCTCTTAAAGTTTGTTCCATTAAAGATAGTGGTATACATCATGTGTTAAAAAAGCTCTTCATAAGCAGTGATTATGGAGAAATAGATACAGAGCTAATTCGAATGCAAATGGTTTGCATATTGCTCGTACAAATGCTAAAAAAGAACTGGCATTGACCCATAAGGATTTTAAAACTAATAAGCTCAGTAAATGGCTGCAAGAAGATCCAAAGCTGTTTTGGAGGTATGTCAAGTGTGAGCTTTTGGCATCGACACTATAATTTTACCAACTTGTAGATGGTGTTTTCTGCAACTCGTATCTTCCTATAATCGCGCGGTGCCCGCACGAGGAAGATCCGAGTCACAGAAGTAGCTGGATGGAGTCGGAATACGATTATCCTTCTGCATGGGGGTGAAATCGATGCAGAAGGATGGTGGCCATCCTGCTCTCTGTCGACACTAATATACATCTTCTCCCTGAATGTAATTACTGATAGAAGATGTTGTAGCTGCATCAGGATCATATGTCTCCTGCCTTATGGTGTCTCCGGCCTCTGCAGAGAATTGGTTAGTTACTGAACATAAAGACAACACAGTTTCTCATTGTAACACTTTTATTCATCTTTGTAAAGAAACATCAAGAGTACAAAGATGATCTGTTTAGATTAAAGGTGCGTCCTCATGCCCATGATGTGATACGGATAAAGATCAAACATAGTACAAAAGAGCAAAGACAAGGACAAGGAATAAAGAGGAACATGGTCCTTTCATACCTTGGACCTGTGTACACCGACGAGATGTAACCAGGTCCAAGTGACCATGGTGCTAAGTGTATCACTCTGCAACTTCGATGTGTCAGAAGTGAGAGTCAGAGGGGAGGGAGGGCCAAGAAGGAGTTGTTTACCCCCCAAGCTATGGTTTTGGCGGGAACGGGAGTTGCTGGGTGTTACACAAGCATTTTTGGAATGGTGAGTACTCAATTCCAGCTCTTGTTGGGGCAAATGGAGAACTAATATCACAACCAGAATTGAAAGCTTTTTTGTTGAATGAACAATACAGGAGTGTTTTTACAGCAGATGAAAATACTACACCTAAACCTTTTGAGTCTAGAACAATGCAATTTTTGGTGGATATTATTGTTAATACTGAGGGCATTATCAAGAAACTATTGACCCTTAATAAAAATAAAAGGGGACCAGATGGAATTCATGCAATAGTTTCTATAAAATTAGCTAGGGAAGTGGGACCATTTCTTCAGCTAACTTATCAGCAGTCTTTACATCAAGGAGTTGTTCCGAGTATGTAGAAATTAGCAAATGTTACCCCAATATTTAAGTCAGGTAATAAGTCTGAAGCTGCAAACTATAGGCCTGTATTTCTAACTTCAGTGGTTTGTAAAAATCTTGAGCATATCATATACTCTGGCTGCATTAAGTTTCTCAAATCTGACAATCTCATTTCTGATAACAAACATGGTTTCCTGAGAGGGTGCTCTTGTGAGACTCAACTTATCCTGGTAGTGGATTTTCTCCAGAAAAATTTAGACAATGGTAAACAGGTTGACATGGTGTTTCTTGACTTTTGTAAAGCATTTGACACTGTTTCACATTCAAAACTTCTGGCAAAAGTTGCAGCATATGGGTTGGGGCAGGTAACCAAATGGGTAACTTCTCTTTAAAGTGATAATAAAAAAAGGGTAGCTGTAAATGGGTCTCACTCAGAGTTGTTGGCTGTTAAATCTGGTGTACCTCAGGGTAGTGTGCTGGGTCCTCTTTTGTTCCTGATACTTATTAATGACCTCAGCAGCATAGTTGGCAGCAACTGATATGCTGATAATACTCTAATTTACAAAGAAGTTGATGGTATCCAAGACTGTGAAATATTAGCTCTAGACTTGAAGGCAATTGAGGAATGGTGTAATACATGGCAACTTCAGTTGAATGAGGGGAAGTGTAGTGTTATGAGACTAACTCGGGGTAAAAATCAATGATGTTTAATTATAGTATGAATGACACTATTCTTCAGTGTCAAGTATTATAAGTACTTGGGGGTTACAATGACAGATGACCTTTCTTGGAAAAAACACATTGATGGTGTTACTGGGAAAGCTCTACAAATGCTTTGTTTTAGTAAAAGGACATAGGGCACCTGCCCAATCGGCCTCATCTTGAGTATTGCTGCAGTGTATGTAATCTTCACTCTGTCACACACACTCATTCAGTTGAAATGGTTCAGCATAAGGCAGCTAGGTTTGTTTGTGGCAGGCACAAATTTACAGATAGTGTCACTGAGATGCTGTCAGTGCTACAATGGCATAGTTTGGCACATTGCAGGGCTGAGTTAAGTTTGAAATTGTTTAGAAAAATTACATGTGGTGATTGTCCTAAATCACATAGTCTTGTGATATTCATAAAGCACCATACATGGGCAGCACTGACCACTCGAAGAAAATTAGGGAGATTTTTGCTAGGACAGATTCATATTATTGGTCTTTTTTCCTAGATTTATAAGACAATGAAACTCTCATCCTGAGGAAGTGGTAAATGGGGATAATTTTGTTTTGTGGAATTTACATTTGTATATTCATTTTATTTTTATATATGTGCATGTACACATGTGCTTGACAATGCTTAATGCTGCATGTGGACTTTTATGTCCCTCTGCCATAGGCCTATTTGGCTGCTAGTAGAGTACTCATTGTGGTTGCAATTGTAATTGTGGGTCTACGTCAAAACATAATTCAATATTATATTGCTTGGGAGATACAAGAATGTGCAAATGCAAAGTGAAAACAACACAGCATTTCACTTTGTTCATTTTCAATGAATTGCGAGTCTGCTACATGGACTATGGAAGACAGTGTCAAAACATTTAAAATGCCTATTTTTGCCAGTTTACAAAAAAAACTGACTGCTTAGAGTTTGTTATTTATAAAATTAAGAGAGATTTTTTTTCCAATAAAACTGTCCATTTCTGTCTAGCTATTATACTGTATTCTTTTTTAGATAAAATCAATTTTTCGAAAAAATGAACAAAACATAGAGCGGCCCAAATTTCATTTCATTTGCATAAGTTGTGTAAATTTGATGCACGTTACGTCAGCGAAAGAGCCTGCCACTGACTTGCATTAAACGTTATGTTAAATAGTTTTGCAATGCTCAGCATATCAAAAGATTAAGGAATGCTTAAATTTTTATTAAGCATTTTGTGTTTGCATGTTCTCAAATGGATTTAAATGACAATGAACTAAATAACTGAAGATGACTTGAATAAAACTGGTCACTCGCAATTAATTTCCAATGACTAGCCTCACCTCACCCCCTCCGCTTCCTAATAGAACCAAACCATTACAAAATTATTATATGTAACAAACCAAAAAAAAAAATCTTCTGACAAAAAATACATAAACTGTTCTTTGTATTGCATTTGTATCATACCCATAGCATTTTTGAGATCTAATCGTGGTAGTTAGCACCATATAGAGCTCCAAATTGTGATGATGATGACAACAGAGCAAAGATATTAATGGTTCAAACAGTCATAACATAGTTTAGCTTCCAAAATTGCACGTCCAAATGAAGAAAAAAAAAAGTCACAAACAAACAAGAGAAGCAAACTACCCAGCATGATGCTGAAAACATACCAATGTTTGTGACCTTTATAGCTAAAGATAAATAGTCTGTGCAATAGAAACAACACTAAATTGCCCGCTATTACTGTCAACTAACACCAACCATCAATTCAAACAAATTGAATACTTAGAAAAAAAAAGAATAAGAGAAAAAAAGAAATGATTTATGTTTTCTTCTTTTTTTTTTGTTACCTAATAACAGTTACATTCCTACAACTTTTTTCGTGGGTGCGAATGTGTGTGTGTGTGTGGTTAACTTCAATTTGTAAAAAAAAGCCTAAATATAAAAAGCTGAAAATTTTTCTAGACCATACATGTACATATTAAATACATTTATGAATAATTTAACTATTTTAATGTGAAATATGAATAATAACTACAAAATGAACGAAACTGTCATAAGATTCCTTATTCATATCGCATTAAGCAATGAAAACAAGTTGTGAAATTTGTCATTCTGGGAAAAAAAGTTGTGAAATTTGTCATTGTGGGGAAAAAGAGACAAAAAAGGGAAAAAGAAATCATGATTTTTAGTAAATAAAAGAAAAATAAAATGAAAAATAAGAAAAATCTAAATAACTAGTGGGGTAACCCGTCATAAATTACAGGAGCGAAATTCACAGGCAATTGTGACCAGCATTAGAATTTTTTTCCTCCGCCCTTTTATGACGTCAGACCAAGTAACAAACCAATTAGAAATTGATGACGTTCATAAAAAGACGGAGCAAAAAAAATTCTACTGCTGGGCAAAATTGCCCGTGATAAACTGTAGTTTAATTTTGCTACTATTATCCCCTCTCCTTTTTTATATTTGAAAGAGAAAATGAGTTTTTCATTTCTCTGGTGTGCGCATGCGCGTCGTTTGTTCCTTTTTTACTCCTTTCATTTCAATTTCAGTCACTCCCTCCCACTTTTTCCCCCTCCACGTTTCTCTCTCTCCCTCTTCTACACTTTCCAACCTTTTCCCCTCTCCAATTTAATATCATGGGGTTATTGGATGGGGAGTGTGCAACATTTTTCCAAGTGCACACCCAATTGACTCCTGCATGTGTCTAACTTAAAATCTAACATTACTACAAGAAACATTTCAAAATTAGTAGAAAAATCTAATAATTATTTAATTTTTTTTTTCCGATTGTCCATTTTCATTACACACTTTGAAATTGCAATTGCACCAATCAGTGTCCAAATAAAATAAGTCCAACTAAAACTAAAATAAGTCCTGCTGTAATCGTAAAAAAAATGTTTAAGAACACATGCCATCGTCCCATCATATGCTTTCAGAGCAACAAAGATCCATAAATAAACTTTTATGGCGATATGTAAATGATTTATTTGGGTAAAAATTTGAACTTTTTAAAAATTTCAACTGGTGAAAAATAGACCACACGTGGTTCCCGTCTATAATAGTGAATAGGCGGACAGGCAAGTGGAGACAGCATTAACAATTCATTTTCCCCGTTTCTAATTGGTTTGATAATGGTCTGATGTCATATGCCCCGCCCTTTTATGAGGGACGACAAAATCTAATTGGTTTGATGACAAATTGTTAATGCTGTCTCCAACCACCTGTATAGGCGTGGACCACGTTTCTTTTATTTTTCACCAGTTGAATTTTTCAAAAAGTTCAAATTTTCACCCCAATTTAAAAAAGACATAAAGTTGTATTTTTTGCATGATCATTTTTCGAAAATTATTTTCACAATTTTTTTAAAAAAAACTACCATAAAATTTATTTTTCAAAATTATTTAACACCTTCAACGTTCCTTTCTGAGTTTATTATAATTTTGTTCGGTGAAAAAAAAAAAAAACAGTTTAAAAAAAAATAAGATTTGTTACTAACCAGTATCAAAGCTTTAAAACCTAAATAGCATCCATTTTAATTATGCTACTAAAATTATTTAACAATTTTATTCCAATACTTCATTTTAGTCAAATACTTCATTATAAATGACATTTTATGTGAATGTCCGGTTGTTATGACGTAATTTGCTTTGACCGCTTGCATTTTTAATACAAACCTTAATATTGTTTGGGTTCTTGGATCGGCAGAGCGCAACATAAAGTTGACCACGAGAAAAAAAAACCGGTTCATTTAAATTTAAATAAATTCCGACGTGCTTAAACGTTTTTGTCCTTTTTTGTACAGCATTACACCTTGTACACACATGAGTTAAATGAATTCAAATTAAATGTGTTTAGGTAAATTATACGGAATCCAGATAAGGACATGAACACCAAATAAAAATTGACTTTATTATTAATATTTTAAATTGAAATACTAATGAAATACTTGTTTGCCCTTCACAGAGGGCTCTGTAGAACACGTTTATTATTTAAATGCATTTAAATTATCAGGTGTGTACTCTATATTATACACAGACAGACAGACAGACAGACAAAGCTTGATAATATATATAAAATAAAAATAAAAAACTTCGTTTTACCTACCTACAACTTCAATTTGTGCCACTTGTTTCTTCATAGGTGAAGAATTTACTTGGCACATATAAAGGCCTCGATCCGACTCATGGATCTGTTTGATGTGCAGATCCCAGTTGCGCAATCCATTGTGACTTATGAATATACGAGAATTGTGAGTAATAACTTGAGTGTGAAAAGTGAGCACAGTTTGAGTGTCAGCTTTAATCCAAGCTACCTATATAAAACAATAAAGAAAGAAAACCAGAAGAAAAAAAAGAACACATTTTAGTTTTGCATGAACACGCATTATTATTATTATTATTATTATTATTATTATTATTATTATTATTATTATTATCATTATTATTATTTTTTAAAAAAATGGAAGTATGTATTTTGAGCTCGTCATCATCTTCGTGAGAAGACAAACAAATGCTCGCATTAATGGAACCACCATTTTTTTTTGTTTAAAAAAAGAAGTTCACTTAATATTTAAAACACTTATTTGGAAATTATGTTGTCAATCAGAAATACAATCAAAATAAAATGTGGTTTAACCGCAGGAATGTTTGTTTGTCAATGTCAATGTGAAGCATTTTATACTCAAGTTATTTTGAAAAATCAATCAATGTTTTACATTGAGTCCCATAGATAGTATTTTCAATTCGTTACTAATGTAATATTTATATACCAACGCCTGGATCGCACATGCAGAAAATAAACATAGAAATAGAAATTTAAAAAAAAATCAGAATTGTGTTTCTTCTAAATTGCCGTTTTTCCATTGGGCTTAAGGGTTGTATTCTTAATGACTGCTCACTCAGCCAAAGGTAGTACTGAACTCAAGAATATTTTATAATAAGTTTCACGTTAATGAGTTTAGCACTAGCTTAGGCTTAGCAATCATCAGGCCCGGGCTGAGCCACAGAGAAATAGAAGAAATTCTCGATGCGCCACCTCAAAAAAAAAGTAAACCATACATGTGCAACATATGACCCGCGGGCCGCATCCGGCCCCACTCTGATTTTATAAGGCTCATGAGGAGTTCTCTAAATTTCACTGAATCTGGCTCGCCCGCATATTTACAGAACGTACCCTATAACAGCAATAGAACAAATAAACCAATCACAGCCACCCTCTGCTGAAAATGACATATATTTCCCAAGTCTTTGGATTTTTTTCAAAAAACGGTCAAAAGTCGAAAAATATTTAAATTCGCTAAAAGCTCTAAAAATGCCTCAGGAGCGCTCAACTTATATAAACCTTTATTCTCAATTCTTTACTTCATCTCAACTCCCAACTAATATTTCACTATGAACCAACAACAACTTACATTTTGAATACAACCCATTGTTGTTTAGAGGCAACAGCCCAAAATGACTTAGAAAAATCTCCACAAAGAGCGCTATAGCATCGTTTTTATATTGAGCCCATAAACCCAATGTTAAAAAAAAATAGTAATTTTTAAAACGCAGTGTCGGTTTTTGATTCAAAATTTTTTTTTTACATTTGCCCAATTTTGATGGCTTAAAGTGCAATGTACACTTTAGATATATGTTTACCTAGTGATACGGTTTCATTAAATTTGAAAGTGTGCTTCTATTTTTTTTTAAATATTTCAAAATCGCCAATTTTTAACTCCATTTTACTATTATTTTTACTATTTTTTAACTCCATTTTAACTCCAATCATAAATTCCATTGAGTATGAAAAACACATCCATTAAAATATTCATAAAAATACCTAAAACAAGATTTAGAAAAACAAAAAAAAACTTTCGCTGTGATTTACTGATATTACCTTAGCATTAACATGTAATTTTTTTATATTTAATTTAATGTAATTTTATAAAAATAAATGGTTTAAAGAGGAAATGGGGGAAAATTCTTACCACCCACTCTCTCTCTCTCTCACTCACTCTCTCCCTCTCTGTAGAAAGGCAATCAAAACGTCAAAATCACTTCAAAAATATTCAAAATATTATGCTAGTGGTCCTAGAGGATATTTTCGAAATAATTTTTGGATGTAGCCTCTTACTCTGAATTCAAATAGCATGGCCTGACCAATTTAAAATTACTTCAACTTCACTTTCAAAGTAATTGGAAGTAAATGAACATGAATATCAGTTACATCTATGGCAACTAAGTAATCAATAACAATAGCATATGAACACATAATAAAAAAAAGACAATTTTCCCTAAATTGAACTTAGGAGTCATCAATGACTAAACATACATTAAAGCATCCAAAATAATATAGAATAATAATATAAAAATGAATCATAAGAAAGATATCATTCTAATGGAGACACAACATCCGAAATTGACCGTAGGTCACCAATGACAAAATATGTATTACAGCAAAACAAAAAAAATACAGTAGCAATAATAAAAATAGATAATAGCAGCAAATACATCATTCTCATAGAAACAATAATCAAAACTGACCTTATACCTTGTACACATACCTGAGTTAAATGAATAAATCCAGTTAAGGACATAAACCCAAATAAAAATTGACTTTATTATTAATATTTTAAATTGAAATACTAAATCAATATTTTGTCAATAGTTTCTATATTATATTTACGTATTAATTCAATATTTTCAGAACTGAATAAATTGAATTCGATATATTGTTTGTTTGCCCTTCAGAACGCTCTGTAGAACAAACTTATTATTTAAATGTATTTAAATTATCAGGTGAGTACTAGGTATTAAGGAGGGTCACCAACAACAAAATACTATATTAATATGCAGTAAGCATTAAAAATTATAGATTAATAGAAAAAAGAAATTATAATTGACTGATCCAGTCACGTGATCCAGTGGCTACAAAGCAAATCACTAGATTTACACAAGGCAAGTGTAGCCAGCACTAACTTTTCGTTTGCTTCGCCCATTTATGAGCGTCATCAATTTCTAATTGGTTTGTTATTTGGTCTGATGTCACATTCCCCACCTTTATCAATTTCTAATTGGTTTGATATTTGGTCTGACGCTCATAAAAGGGCGGAGCAAACGAAAAGCTAGTGCTGGCTACCCTTGCCATTGTAGATTTACAGATTTGTTCATAACTTAGGAATTTCTCTACCCCTGAATAAATAGTAATAGAAAATAACATTTAAAGAACATATCTATTATGTCATTTCAAAATGTATTCGATTCTTGTTTGGACACCTTTTCTACTGAAACGAACTTTGAAACATACATTTGTTATAATTTAAACTGACAAGTTATTCGATCAAATATAAAAAAAAGATTGAACAGATCATACAAAATTGGCACAGTTTATGGATAAACGTATTCAGAAATAGCAGTCAATCATTAATATAACGTGTTCTTTTTTTTTTTTGTATTAGCTGCAAGTCTAAAGTTGCTTTTATTTATATTTAAATTAAATTTAGATAAGATGTCTAGTAGCTAAAAGCTTTGAAGCCATCATTTCCATGAAATGACATTTTAAAATTATAAATAAAAAAAATCAGATTGTCAATGCATTTCAAATTACTTCATGGGTTGGGAAAGGCTAGCAGATAGAAGGGCTGCCCTTCAGTATGAACATTCTAAAAAAATGTTAATGAAGTCTTGCCCTAAGCCAACCTCTAGTACAGTGAAGGAAACCTTTGTATATAGGGAGAGGTGACCACTTTCAGAACTGACTTATTTTTGGTCATCAATTCTCGACACTAGCGTTAGTCCATTAGTATTAGCCGAGCGCATGCGTATTTCCATCTTATCGTTTTATACAGGATTTTATATAGGTTTCCTATTGTGAACGTCTCATCGGCAGTTTCCATTGGATTGGCAAATCTGCAATCACTTTCCTATATAAAACGATAAGATGGCAATACGCATGCGCTCTGCTAATACCACTGGGCTACGACGATGGAACTTGTTTCCAGAGAATGTTGCGCATGGCGAAGTTTTCATTTAGGAGAATTCATACCCTGTTAGTTATTATGACAAAGCAATTTTTATGTCGCTTTTTGGACTTTGTTGTCCCTCTGCCATAGGCCATTTGAGCTGCTTACAGAGTATTAATTCAGATACTTTAAACCCTTGCAAATAGGCAATCACTGCAAACACATAAGTTCTTGCTTAAGTAGCCTAACATAGCAAAGACAAATCTATCCCTTGATTTTTTTAGGTAGAATATGAAAAATCATGTAAATACACAGGTATTTAGAAATCGGGGGAGAAAACACAAGTTGGCTCCGCCCTTTTTATGACGACCGGGAACATCTAATTGGTTTGTTGTGTGGTTCGACGTTGAAAAGGGCGGAGCATGTGACGTCAGACTACATAACCAACCAACTAGAAGTTGTCAGTAGTCAGAAAAAGGACGGAGCCAACTTGTGTTTTCCCCCCGATTTCTAAATGCCTGTGGTAAATACAGAGTGTAAATTAATTTCAATTCATGAAATGGCTCACAAGTAAATTTCTTATAAGTTTTAAAGTTTTAAAAATATACCGAAAGGACATTTTCGCTGAGTAGTAAAATTTTTGTACAAAACTTCGCTCACAATTATCAGATAAATCAGTAAATATGCTCTTGTTTTCCTAAAAAAAAATATTATCTACAAAAATTATAACGAGTTAAAAAAATAATAAAAATTGTTTTTGATATGATTGATTGTTTTTTTTTATCAAAAATGATAAAATTTAAGGGGGGAAAAAAATACAAAACCGAAAAACCGCGGTTTTCCAAAATCGCGGTTTCCCCAAACTCTAGCGACTCTACATTTATACTCATAAAAACTAGAATACTTCTCATAATTATTTTTCAATGGACTCGTTCTCAATTAAAAGGGGTCACAATCAATTTAACACTCAAATAATAGTCTGACACTAGCTGCACCAACCCGTCACAAATAACTCCCCCACCTCTCAACACAATTACTTAAAAGAAAAAGAAGAAGAAAAAAAAAATCTTCTCAAGTTTCCAAAAAAAGTTAGAAAAGTATTTCATTTGAACAATATCAGACAGACTTTTTCGACAGCATAAAACAAAATAAGTCTAATGTTGACCCTTATTACGAAAGAGTGAACAATGTGACATGCTCATCAGAGAAGATGAAGTGACAAACACTTTGATATAAAAAACCACCCCCCCCCCCCACCACCACCAAATAAAATAAAGAGTTTAGCAGCTGCGAGTATAGACATACAGTATAATGTATAGAGCCTTTTGTTATTGAGACTACCGCTTTTATATATGTAGGTCTCATATATATAATGGTGGTATTGTTCAACAGTGGCAGTTTGCTTTCTTATTAAGTCTGCTTGACCTTCACCATAGCCTATTATATAGTGTAGTGATTGGTCATCTCTTGAAGACTTGTCCAGCATATACGTGGTAGAAATCTGAGCAGCCCAGAATATTCTGCAGCTGCGGCAGCAACTTCTAGAGTGTGGTGCTGCTGCACTCTCCTTCCGAGTACAGGCAATTAGAAAACGGGATGAACAGAAATTGGCTCCGTCCTTTTTATGACGAACAGCAACTTCTAATTGGTTGGTTATGTAGTCTGACGTCACATGCTCCGCCCTTTTCAACGTCGAACCACACAACAAATCAATTAGAAGTTGCCGTTCGTCGTAAAAAAGGGCGGAGCCAACTTCTGTTCATCCCGTTTTCTAATTGCCTGTCCTCCGAGTTATCTTGCAGCAGGTCTCTCCCCTACTTTAAACAATGGCGTTCAACGCTTTTAATCAGTGATGCAATAGTGATGTTGACATTGAAATATTTCATGAGAAAAATATGTGAAATATTTCATTTCATTGAAATATTTCACTTGACATAAGCATGAATTATTAAAAAAAATGTGGAATTTATTTTAAAAAAACTTTTTCCAAGTACTGAAACCATACACGAAAAAAATGGTGATTTGGAATTGGTTCATAAGAGTATTTTAAACATGTTTAATTTTATCATTTGCGTCACTTGTGTGTGAATTTGGAATTTGTTTCAATTTCTTCAATCATTTTTGAGTAAATGGAAATTTTTTTAATGTTCAAAGACTATGTATAATTATTCTACAATCAGTAGTCACATTATGTGATTTATATACCATTAGCATATCAGGTTAATGTAAACTGATGCAAATTATCTTGTTTTAAATCATGAATTTCAATTAATTTTACAACTTTTCAATGAATTTCAATTAATTTTACAACTTTTCAATGAATTTCAATTAATTTTACAACTTTTCAATATATTTCACAACTTTCCATAAATTTCATGAAATATTTCAACAAAATAAATTTCATAAAATATTTCAACAAAATAAATTTCATGAAATATTTCAACAAAATAAATTTCATGAAATATTTCAACAAAATAAATTTCATGAAATATTTCAAGAAAATAAATTTCATGAAATATTTCAACAAAATGAATTTCATGAAATATTTCAACAAAATAAATTTCATGAAATATTTCAACAAAATAAATTTCATGAAATATTTCAACAAAATAAATTTCATAAAATATTTCAACAAAATAAATTTCATGAAATATTTCAACAAAATAAATTTCATGAAATCTTTCAACAAAACAAATTTCATAAAATATGTCAACAAAATAAATTTTATGAAACTAGAAGAAAGTGTTAGAAAGAAAGCAAAATGAGAGGGAGAGGGTAAACACTTTTTTTTCGCTTTGAAAGTAAATTAGGTTAGGTTAGGTTCAGTAACCTAACCGAAACGAACCTAACCTAACCTAACCTAAATAAACCGAACCTAACCATCTTTCTTTCTGACACTTTCTTCACGTGCCACTGATTAAAGGCGTTTACCACCATTGTTTAAAATAGAGGAGAGACTTACTGCAGGACACTCGGAGGAGATTGTAGTAGCAGCATACTCTAGAGGATGCTGCCACAGATGCAGATTATTCTGGCCTGCTCAAATTTCGACCACATAAACATGTATACAGTAAATACTATAGTACCTATATGAAACAGTCGAGACACAACACAGTATACACCATCTATGTACCATTTGGGATTTACTGCCACATGGTCAGTGTGGCACAAATAGACATAAAACAGCTATAGTACTAACATGCCACTACATAGCAAAAGAACAAACACAAAACACTGAGTCTATAATTAGATTTAGATAGCTTCTTTACGTAATGAAATTATTAGTAGGGAACTCTAGTCGCCACTGTATAAACTACTTGTCGTAAATTATAAAAGCTAGCTATAAATGTACTCCCTACGTCAAGCACCAACAGAAAAAGCAAAAGAAAAATCTTTGCCATTTAAGGTCCAACTTCAAGAAGGAAACATATGCTCACTTGAACTTCCATATGGATTCTTTGAACAGGGTTTCAACATAGAAAAACTCTGTTAAATAGTATAACAATAAAACATGGTTTTCTGCTTTAAGATGCTACATCACAAAATTACTTCGAAAAATCTCCGCAAAAAAAACGCTAGCAACGTTTTTCTATTCAGCCCATAGACGCAATGTTAAAGAAAAATATTAATTTTTAAAATACACACAGTCGCGGCAATAAGTTTATTTTTCATATTTAATATTGTCCAATATTAAGTTTGTAATGTGCACCTTAAATATATGCTGATCGAGTGACAGAATGACAAAAAATTGGTAAGTGCGATTCGATTTTTAAAAAAACTATTTCAAAATCGCGAATTTTTAACTCTTATGTTAAACTTCATTAAGTACGCGCTCGTAAGCAAAAAAAATCCATTAAAATGCTCGTAAAAATACCTAAAAATAATTAAAAAAAAAAAACAATTAAACCACAAAATTATTGTAACTAGACTTTAGTTTTTAGAAATTTAAAAAGGCGTTTTTTGGTGACTCATAAAAAGTCACTTCATTTTTAAGTCTTTTTTTTTAATTTTAATGACTTATTTTTAATATTACAAATTATTTTGACAATCGTTCGGTAAATCTTGACAATATTTCAACAAAAAATTTCCTGGGGGGTAAAAATGGTCTCTTTAAACCTTTTGAGCCCAAATACAAAATAGAAGATTGTCACTTGAACTTCAACCTTTGGAGTACAGTGGCAGCATTAAAAAATTGTTGATTAAAGCTGGTATTACACTAGTTACCTCCATTGCAATTCAACTCGCAATGCAACCTGTGATGTGACTTTGCAACTAGAACTTTGTAAGAAACTTCTATATCACACTATGCAACCTAGTCGCCAATCAAGTTTTCAAAACTTCGTTTTATGTCAAGGGGCCGACATTCGGGTGAATCTCGTACGGTATCGGAAGCCATTTTACTTTTAATCCGCGTTTTACTGAATTTTAAAATTTCAATTCTATTCTGGATGACCAGTAAAAAATGCAGCTAAAAAGTAAAATGACTTTCAATCCACACGATCTGCTGTGAATCTTAATGAAAATCGTACATGATTTTCTTCAATGTCTGCCCCCTTGGTTTGTGTCCATATTGTGATCAATTAACAGGAAGTTCTTAAACCGGAATTCATGAAACCGAGAATTCGTTTAATGTTACATATGTCATTTCCGACAAACGGTCTGATTGGTTTTTGTCAGAAAGTTTACTTGAAAAGTCTCTCAAAGTTGAACCTGATCAACTCGGTGAGACTGAGTCTCACACTAGGTAAAAGGAAAGTTTTATCAAGTTGCATGTCATATCACACTATAAACATTGAAGTTGCATGTCACATTGCACCTTTTATTGCATTAAAAGTTGCTAGTGTAATCGCGGCTTCGGAACAACTCAATAGAACATGATTTTTCTATGTTGAAACCCTAACCATAGGGTTGAAACTTAAGTGCAACCGTCTTTAATTTGGTCCTAGGAAACACAATCATAAAGAAACTTGAGGCGGCAGATAAATAATTTTAATTTTTACATAAGCATAATAAATTACTTAGCAAGTTATATCAGTGTACTTATTAGCATAACCATCAATATGAATATTATGGTGTCCTAATGCATAGTTTGAAATAATTTCAAAGAAGAAAAAAAACTCTTGAATTTTCGACATTTTTTTTTATGTAATCAATCAAAAAAGGTTGACATTGAGGTGGAACGCAACTGCATTATAGCTTTGACTGTCACATGAAGCAAATTCAATAAGAAAATACGGCAGAAATTCAAGAAGAAAACTTGCTGCTTTGAACTTCAATATTTGAATGCACAGAACGGGATTTCAATTTGAATAATTACTCTGCAAGCATTTCGGAGTTCCTGGTTGTAGAGGAACCATTTAGTCCAAAAATAGCATAGAAATGCATTGTCAAAACAAACATCTATTCCCTGTGATTGCAGCATCCTTATATCGCACCTCGGCGAGAAGAGTGGCACAACTTTAAAAAACCATTTTTGGGGGGGAAAATGAGTTTAAAGTCACATTTTTCTATCTCAATCTATTACATGGGGAGCCAAATAAACTGATATTGTGAACTAGTGCGGTAACCCCGTCATAAATGACGGGAGCAAAATTCTAGTTTAATTTTGCTACTAAAATTATTTAACTATTTTATTCAAATACTTCATACTTCTTGGATCGGGAGAGCGCAACATAAAGTTGACCATGCGAAAAAACCGGTTCATTTAAATTTAAATAAATTCCGACGTGATTAAACGTTTTTGTCCTTGTTTATACACAGGCAGGCAGACATAAAATAGTTTTAAAACGGTTTTTGCACCTTGAAAAGCAAAGTACGCCATTAACTTTAAAATCATTTTCCCAAAAAAAGTGTTTTTTTGAGTTGTGCCAGTCTTCCAACTGAGGTGCGATATCTGCTTGGTTTAATAGTAACCCTAAGAATTAATACAATCATAACATTTCCCATGCACAGCATCCTCTAGAAGCAAAATTTCATTGTCGAATGATCCTAGGTACAAATGATCATAGACACGTGTATGTTTGCGCAAAAATCTCGCCTAATTTCACAGCTACCCACGTATACAGCTTTACACAGTGTACTAACAGCCGGGGTGAGACAAGACTCAACTGACATTTTTTTTTTAGAATGTTAAGGTTAAAACCAGCCCTGTGAACCGCTAACAAGTCCCAATCAAGTTCTTTGAGAACTTTTAGTCACATTCTCTATATAATCATAATTCCCAGTAACAAATCTTGCCACTCTCTATATTGAACCATCTCAACGGAATGAACTAAATTAGCAGTGTGGGGACTCGAGCACACGATGCAGCAGTATTCTAGCAGTATTCTTACAATGATTTGTAAGTTATACAATTCGCACAATCCACTTCAGGATTTTAGCATAGCCTTTTCATGAGTATTCAATAAAAAAGAGGTTTTTAATGTAAAAGCATTTTAAAGAAGGATGAAATTGAACCACAAATTATCAATTTCCCCTTCTTGAATTTATACCGAAATCTTATTCAAACAAAGATCGTTAATGTTTCACTAAAATAAATCGATAAATTAAGTCAAGAAATAAAAAAAAGTTGAATTTGAAGTTTGAGGCTAAATAAATATACGAAAAAATGCTTTTTTTTTGCAATTACGACAAAGTTGAACACATATCACTTAGAATTTATTAAGGTCTAAAAATTTCTTGTGAATTTTTTTTTTTTTTTTCAAACTCCATAAAAAAGGGAAATATAAGATTTTAAAGAGAGAGAGAGAGAGAAAAAAAAATCATAACAAGATTCTACACTACTTGAGAAAGAACCCTCAAGTGGAAAAAAATAGGATTCATTTCTTGCATA
This sequence comes from Brachycybe producta, assembly GCA_036925085.1. Classification (NCBI taxonomy): domain Eukaryota; kingdom Metazoa; phylum Arthropoda; class Diplopoda; order Playtdesmida; family Andrognathidae; genus Brachycybe; species Brachycybe producta. The sequence goes on from JAUPFP010000004.1 coordinate 6,940,838, forward strand.
TATATATATAATCACGTTCTAAATGAGTGGGTTTAATTGCAAGGCTGATGAATTTTTACAACAAATAATGACATGCAATTATCTCACATCATAAGACAAATTCCAGGTTCTTCTTCATCATGACAAAAATAGTAACACAAAAAATCATGACTTAAAATGCTAATTCATAAGCTCCTATATATAGCTAACCCTTTAATGGCCAAATGCATAAAGTTCATAATTACTAAAAGGAACTTTTTTTTAAAAAAAAATACTTAAAAAAATTTTAACAAAAACTAGTGGAATCCGTTCATAAACAGAATATACAAAAAAGTAATACTGAATGCATTTCAAAACGCATTACAATGTACGATCACTGAACCAGTGGCGTAGCTAGAGTTTGTGCCACCCTGGGCGATGGTTGAGTTTGTGCCACCCTAGGCGATGGTTGAGTTTGCCACCCCTACCTCATGAAAAACACAACACGATACACATCAGTGGCACAACCAGGATTCTGGTAAGGGAGGGGCCAAACGATAGTATCGCTGTCCAGTGATTGAAATGGTTTATATAATTTTATATTAATTATCAAATTATTAAATAAACCAGTACTCGGACTTAAAAACATAATGCTGGATTGTAGAATACATTCGGCGAGCATAGCGAGCAACAAAAATTTCATAATTTCGTTTTGGGCCATATTAAAACTTTTATAAAGCTCCTTCTACTATCTCAACAGGCAAAAGACTTTTCTTTTCGTTAGTGCCGCCCTAAAAAATGTGCCGCCCCGGGCGGACCTCCCCCCGCCCCGCTCCCCTGCGCTGAACGGAATTGTTCAATTGTACAAAAAATTTCAAGTTGTACACCACAGGTTGTGATTCGCCTTACTGCAACTTGTCTAGTAGTGTTAATCAACCTTCATAAAGGCACCGAATTTTTCGCGTCGTTTCTCAGTAGCTTGTATGTTATGCAGTGGCACAGATAAAAGAAAGGAAGAGGAAGGACTAAGAGGGGCTAAAGCTCTCTTCCCCAGACTTGAAAAATAATTTTTATTTTAGTCTAAATTCAACCGAAAATTAGAAGAAATTATTGCAAAAAAAAAAAACAAAAAAAACACGCATTTACAAATGCATACAAGTTGCCCTCCATCGTTTGCACGTTGCACGTGGCACGGAGACTTTCTAGTTTCTTCTATATTTTACCATCTTTATAATACATGTATTTTATAGCTCCTTCCAGATTGAAATCCTGGTTGCGCCCTGATTTTATGGTACACATTTTATATATAAAAAAACTGATGACCTAATAATTACAATACAAATAATTTCTGAAAAAGAACTTAAGTTATTTATTTTTTTTTTTTGAAGAACAAAAAAAACGTAGAAAATTATGTAATAATAAAGAACATGTGTGTATGACTTTACTGTCAGAAATTCAGAAGTGCTGATGCAAAGAATAAAGTTATCAATACAAAAAAAGAATGACATTTTAATTAAGTAGTGTGATACCAAAAGCTGACAAATTCATCATCAACTGTCAGGAATATTTCAGTGGAAAAGACTTCTCACACAGTATATATATAAAAAATTTACAAAAATTGGTCCAGAATACATGACGCCTTTTTCCATGGTTCCTATAAGCCTAAAAATGGCAATATTAATCTTGTCAGAAATAAAAAAAAAATGCGTATAAGCTTTTGCCTTTTTTTTTGGCGTCAGAATAAAAAGAATCCCCCTTATTACAAGAATCGATCCCATATAAATGATGACAGCAACATGGGACATATAAAGAAAACCCTTGAATATACGTACAATTTTCTAATATCATTTCATAGAACACTTTCAGTCTTTTTTCTTTTTTTCATTTCTTTCTTTCTTCTCTTTCTAACTTTAATCTGAATCATTTTCTACAGAAAAAAGTAACTTTTATAACTCCTTCTTAATCAAAGAATTCCTCGCTTGATTCAAATACATTTGCAAGGTTCGCGCTTGTTGCTCCCCTATACATCAGAAAGACTAAAAAGGCCTAAATTCAAGAAGTAATCAAGACACTTGAGAATTCTAAGAGGAACATACTAATCGTAGGTCATCAGGGTGACCTACACTTCAGAACTGTAGGTCAATCAGTGACCTACACTTCAGAACTGCAGGTCAATCAGTGACCTACACTGCAGAACTGTAGGTCACTCAGTGACCTACACTTTGGAACTTTTTTATATCAGTGATTAGATGGGGTTACGTTAAATTAAGCTTGTTGCAGGGGGTAGGGGGGCACAGCCTCTCACAATGTACATAAATGTAGATCACTGAAGTGTAGGTCAGTGAGTGACCCACAGTTCTTCTCCAAATAGCTATCTGAAATTGTAGGTCGCTGAGGGGATAGACAAATCGTGGGTCACTAGGAGACCAACACTTTCAGATAGATATTTGGAGAAGAACCGCGGGTTACTCAGTGACCTACACTTTTTACTTTCTGGGGGCTGCGCCCCTCAGACCACCTGCAACATGCTTAATTTAACGTAACCCCATCTGATCACCTATATAAAAAAGTTCTAAAGTGTAGGTCACTGAGTGACCTACAGTACTGAAGCGGAGGTCACCTAGTGACCTACGATTAGTATGTTCTATCACGGAATGCACCCACGGTTATTCTCCAAATAAGTATCTGATTTTCAACAAAAAAGATGCGTTTTGTTGAGTAACCTTTGATGGGGAAGGATTTCAATCACCTAATGCATATTAGACAACAACGACCATGGAATATGGAGGCTAGCAGTCCTTGTATTTATAGGGTTAAGTTGGGTTTTCATGCTCATTGTGTTTTTTTTTTCTTCCGCCATGAGCTGCGTGCTGTAAACATCTGTTTTTTGCTGTTTCACAAGATTACGAAACCAACACTTCCATGACACAGCTCCAGCAAAAACTGTTTTCATGTTTTATTTGCTTTTGCATTGTTAATATCGCTGTGGATGGAGTCCTTACTCCGATAAAAGCTAAAAAAAAGGATACCTGTGCTATTTTGTGCCACTATTATTGCGTTAAAAAATGACGTCAGGTGCACACAGCAAAATATCTGTCAAAGAGAGATACTCTAGTACGTTCCGCCCGGGCACTCGGCCCACATAAATTTCCCTCCACGCAATTAGAGCAAAATAATTTTTGTTTCAAATATTTTCCTACTTTTCTATCAACAAAAATGCTCCATTTTACTTTTCAGACACTGCTATAAACATTATTTATTCGTGTATTTCTTTTTTTCATTGCATTTCATGAATGAAATCGGCACTATAAAGCAAAATCTGGCCTTCATTGTGCAGGAAAATAGACCAATCCGTCTCTGTTACTGCTGGTTAATTAGATGAATAACAAAATGCCGGATTGATTAACTTGCATAGATCTTTTGTATGTTGATTTTTTTTATCTAATGGTATTTGTTAAGTTTAATTAAATTAGGCAGTACAATTTTATGCAGAAACAATGCAAGTGTCGCTCTTTATTGTGCATTTGCATTTAGTGAACGACCTCGCACGGCTTCTGCCATACATCGTGGCGGGACATTGTGCCCTAGGTCAGAACCTAACTAAATAGAACTACAAAAGCATACTATAGAAAAAAAATCTGCATCAGTCCATGGACATGTTTATCCATTGGCAAATTCACACCAACTTTCAACATACTTAAAAGTTAAAAACTATCAACTGAAAATTTTTTTTTAAAAAAAATAGCACCTTTTCCGCCTTTTCGCACCTGAATGTGGTTAGCTTTCAATATTCCATGTTAAAACCGACCCTTGATGGTTTGCAACATTGTAACTTCTTCCATCAAATCAATGAAAAAAAAGTCTGGAGTTGGAATAGACAGACTGCAATACTACTTTCAGGCCCCCAAAAAAGTCATAATTCAAACAGTGACAATACAAACAAAAGAGTAAACACCACTAAAAATACTACGCAAAGTTAAAACTGGACGTTTCCAGTTTATTTTCAATATATCAACGTGATACTAAAGAGTTGTGTACTAAATAAAACAACGAATTTCCACAGTCCTTGTATTATGCATATCCTCTCTAAATAAAGCCTCATAAAAATCTTATCATTGCATACATGCTGAGAGATTTATAGTTGAATGAGATATAATTCACGAAATATACTTTTTTTTGTAAAAAAAAAATATAGAAAACAATTCATGCAATCTTTCTGGAGTTTTTTTTTTTCCTCCTCCTCCTTTAAAAATCTCTCATATATTATTAGAAGTGTATACTTCAGAAGAAGAAAAAACTATCAAAAATACACAAGAGTGACGTCCACTGTTTGTCATCACAACAGTTGTTTTTTTTTTCTTCCCTTTTTCTTTCCTTAAAAAAAATAAGATTCTTAACAAAAAGCTTTCATCATCATCGTGCATCATGCAAAAAGTATGGAAAGAATGAAAGAAGACAAAAAAAAAACTCATAATGGTCAAAAGTGGCAGGCAATACCCTGAACACTATAAATAATACACAATCTGAAGCATGTGTATAAAAAAAACAGCAGAGAGAAACTCAAAGTACATTAAAAGACATAGGATAGTAAAAAAAATATATAATAAAATAAAGAATGGAGCCAATATAAGGGCAATGACAAAAGCAATGCTCTCTGTATGACACTGGTAGAAAATGACATACGACTCTGGTTGCCCTCCATTCAAAGAAAAGAGGCACAAAAAAAATAATACGTAGACACTGCTAAGACTAAAAGAAATAAAGATGGAGAGAAGTGTGTGGTGGTAGGTTCTGACATATTTCGTGAGAAAATGACCACTATTAAATAGCCAGCCATAAATAAACTGCTAAATCTGGAAGATTGCCTCAAAGACACAATACTTATTTGCTACCTGAAGCTCAAAGCTCCTAAAAAAAGATGAAGAGAAGCGGGAGAGAGAGAGAAAAAAATTCCTTTCACCAAACACCAAAGTCATATTATATTATGAGTCGTGAAAATGTAACAAAACTATAATATATCATATTATATTACTTGAACATTACCGTTGTATATAATATAAGGTGGCGCGAAATAAACGTCTCAGTTCCATAACCTAATTGAAAATAAGTGTTTTACTAAAACAAACAAAAAATCAGTTGAAATTTGTGCACAATGCATAAAAAATAAAACTAAACAAAAATGACGTTTTAGAGACTAGACGTACTTTAATTAACACAGAGTTTAAACGGGGAAAAAAAAACTTTTCCAAATAAGTTTAAAATTCAAATAGAAAATTTAGCACCCTTTAGCAGGGTTTCAACATCGAAACCATTTGTTGAAGGATGCTTAATAGTTTTTTTTGGTTATATTTGAATCCCTGTTCCGAGGAGTCAGGTGCCAAGTTTATTTATTCGATGTAGATCAGATTCTTGATTTAAATAAGACTTTTTTTTATTTAAATCATAAACCTATTATTTTAATTTAAAAGTTAATAAATTTTGCCTATTTTTTGTAAATTTTTAATTTTATTTTGTATCAATTTCATTGGTAAATAAAAATTAAAACTTTTTGGGTTTTTCCGAAAATAAAAAAACAAGAGGCAAATTTTTAATTACAAATTAAGTTAAAGTATTAGCACGTATGCTAAAAAGTTACTAATTTCTAATTTTTTGTAGTTACTTAGGGGTGCAGGACATTTGCCCTAAAGACATTTGCCCTAAATACACTTACCCTAAAGTAATTCGCCATATAGACACTTGCTTTAAAAGAATACTTACCCTAAAGACACGCGCCATAAAATCATTTGCACTAAAGGAACATTTGCCCTAATCAGCAGTCTAATTAAAAGTCATAGTGCACTCCAATGAGACACTAAACTGTATGAAAAAAAAATTTCGTTTTAGGGCAAATGTACCTTTAGAAATAGTGGTTTTACGGTAAATGTCTCATTAGGGCAAGTGGTTTTAGGGCAAATGTTCCTCTAGGGCAAGTGGTTTAAGGGCAAATGTCTAGTTCAAATCATTTTTAGTGCAAATGTCCCTTTAGAGTAATTTTTTAGGGCAAATGGCTCCTTTATCACAAATGGTTTTAGTGCAATCATTCCTTTATTGCAACTGGCATTAGGACAAATGGATTTAGGGAATGTGTCTCTAGAGCAAGTGTATTTAGGCAAATGTCTATATGCCATTACTGAAAATTTAAAAGAAAGACGTTTTACGTGCCCCATACATTTGATATCTTCACCCTACAGACTTCTCACGTAGAAAAAAAATTATTAACATTACAAGACCCCCTTTATAAACTAAGATCTAGATGGACATCAAAAGGAACACAAAAATCAAATTAATTTTTATAGAACTCCCATATTTCTATATGATCACATTAGAGACACATTTACAGCAGTATGACAAGAGTAAATGACACGACATTTCATAATATAGGTAGGTGCACTCGCAACAATGTCAAAATAAAAAAAAAATAAAAAGCTGATACCGCGATAATTTCAAACGAACAAACATCCCCAATCCCCATCACCACTATATCGTGTTTGAGTTATACGCATAGAGGCGCCATTCAAACAAACAAATTAGCACAGTGTAACATTCGTTTAATATTTACATTAGTTGAAACAAGTAAATAAAAGTACTTGGAAGTACAGAGCTAATTTCTATAATGTCTATTCAGTTAAGATCAGTGTTTCTTAACCAGTTGAGTGCAGAGAGATGTGACGATGTCTCCTAATAAAATTTCTAAAAAACTTTTATACCATAAAATGAAATGAAATTGAAAATATTATTGTCTGGTTAATTAATTAATTTTTATTTTATTGAGTCATTAAGTTCAATCTCAGGAACGGTGTGCAGAAGAGAGGGGGAAAGGAAAGATCACTGGTTAAGTGTATATTTCTTAAGCCAGTGGTCTCTAAAGTGGGGTACGCATACCCCAGGTGCGACGCGAGTCAATATGTGATGGTATGCCAAGAAAATTTAATATTTTATTTGGGGGGGGGGGGGGGTGGGCCAGACTAATCGTAGGTCACTAGGTGACCTACACTTCAGAACTGTAGGTCACTCAGTGACCTACATTTTTGAACGTTTTTATATGGGTGATTAGGTGTGGTTACATTAAATTAAACTTGTAGTAGGGGGTTTGGGGGCTGCGCCACCCCAGAATGTAAAAAAGTCTAGGTCACTGAGTAACCCACAGTTTTTTTCCAAATAGCTATCTTAAAGTGTAGGTCACCTAGTGACCTACAGTTAGTCTGTTCCTTTTTTTTTCTAAGACAAGTTTTATATTGATAGCAACGCTTATTATTACACGAGACAGACTAATTACACTAGGTGATCTACACTTTCAGATAGCTATTTGGAGATCAACTGTGGTCACTCAGTGACCTACACTTTTTACATTCTGGAGTGCTGGGCGTCCCCCCAGACCCCTTGCAACAAGCTTAATTTAATGTAACTCCTCCTAATGACCGATATAAAAAAAGTTTTAAAGTTCTGAAGTGTAGGTCACCTAGTGACCTACGATTAGGCTTTTTCTAATGAAGTTATTACACTAGCAGCAGACTTTTCTACCATGTGTGTACCATACATTATATAAATACTGGGGGTCCACGCTATTTATTTTTTACTAGCTTTTATTTAACTTCATAATTTGTTTGTTTGTTTGTCCACTGCCACCTTCTGAAATATTTAAAAATAATTCACACTGCAAGAGATTGAACTCATGACCAACATTACAATTGGCTGAGACACTAACCATTACACCAACAAGACAAGAACAGATTATACTTTTTTTTTTACTTTTTAGACCTTTTTCATAAAAGCTAGCATCACAAAAAAAACATGTTTTTTTGTTTAATTTTCTTGTTCTGTCTTAGGTGAACGCGATCAAAAAAGTTTGGAGACCACTATCTTAAGCTGTGTCAATCTGTGGGTGTGATATTTTACACGTGTTTTCATGTAGGGCATTGAGGACATTGAAATCCTCCAAAGGGACCTTACCAGAGTTAAAAAGTGGTGCTCTGTGTGGGATCTATAACTGAATTTGACTAAATGTAATGTTATGCGAGTCTATAGAAAGTGGGAACCTTGCAGGGCAGCAAACACACAACGGGGGATGTTCAGCTAACCCATGTTGATAAATTTAAATATCTTGGCTTAGCCTTATCAAACCACATGCTTTGGAAAGAACAAATAACCAATGCGGTCAGTAAAGCTAACCAGAGGTTGCATTTTCTCCAAAGCACCCTTAAACATTATAAAGAAAAGGTAAAAAAGGTCTGTTATTTTACCTCAGTCAGACCAATATTATAATACTGTTCCCCAATTTGGAGCCCATTTAGAAGTAACTTAAAGCACGAAAAAGAAATGGTACAGTGTAGGGCTACAAGATTTGTGAAAGGAAAATACGTGTATACTGACAGTGTATCTTCTATGATTCAGGAACTAAAATGGGAATCATTAGCAGGCCAAAGAAATGACCAAAGCCTTGTCCTTTTCGGACGTTTACTGGCAGATGATAATATTGCCCTACTTAATGACTTCACTAAATATACATCCTCGTAAGGGAAGACATGGGCATTCAAAGACTTTAAAAGAATGGCTGGAACTGATGCATATTTTTGAACTTTTTTCCCAATGTTACTAGACTATGCAATTTTCTTCCAGTTCATAGTTCTTTGTTAGGACGATTTCAATTTAACAATGATGTCTTGTTTACCTGAATGACAATCATTTGTGATCGGGAGCAGCCCCCCTCCACCCCCTGCTACATGGCTTTCAAGCTGATTGCATGTGTACTGAGTTGAATTGAATGTATTAGCAACAAAGATTGAGATAATGAGTTAAAAAAGAAATGACACTGAAAAAGTACCAACTTAACTGACCCTATGGACACCCAAATTATCCACGACACACTGCAGAACGGCTTCTCTACCAGCAGTGATGGTAATATTTGGAATTGCCTCGACAAAACTGGGCTCTGGAGGAAGAACTACAAAAAAAAGAGAATAGAAAAAAAAAATTATAAATTACACATACACGCATATTGTAGACAGCACCATAATATTAATAATAATAATAATAATACTAAAAATAATGCATGGCAATATTGTTAATCATTAATATGCTTTTTTTTTCTATGCATGGAGGTAGTAAGGCAGATTGTGGGTATACACATTTGCAAAGAAACAAAGTTTCCTTAGTTTTTTTCTCTTCATATTTATATATTTCAAGCAACCTGAAATTTTCATAATGCAACTGACATAAATTTTAATAAGTCTGGAATGAATAAATGAAATTTTAAGCAAAGAAAGCTGAAAGTATTTGTTGATAAGAGAGAGTTACAGAAAAGAGAGAAAGGTGATGCATACAAATTTGAGCTTCCATATACACCAGAATAACTAATAGGTATGCAGAAAGCTCGAATTCAAGTCTGATTCAAACTCATTTTAAAGCAACAACAACAAAAAAGAAAGAAAAAAATTGCTAAAGAAGAAGAAAAAAAAACATGACTGGAAGAATAATATAAAGCAATATACACACACACAGAAACAAAACTCAATTACTGACGTGACTTTTTTAAAAAATACAAAGTCATAGTCTAAATTAGAATTCTGCGGCTAACTTCATTTAACAAAACTTGGTTGACAATATACTAAGTTTGTACGCTTGTATATTGCAATCATTTTAATAGGTATTTCATATTAAAAGAAAGTTGCTATAAAAATTTACAGCGAATATATAGTAATATGTCTTCAATGACATTTTTTGTTTGTTTTTACTATAAATAATATGCATCAATGTGCACCTGTGCAATTTGTGAAATTTCAACCAGTGAGAATGCATTATAGCATTAATTAACTAGAAGTGTAGATACTTGTTGATGCAGTTATTCACAGTAGAACTCATTATTTAAAAGCTACTACTCATATTGCATATAGCTTTTTAATGACTCCAAGTATAGGGGACGAAAGACTAATCGAACCCTCTAGTAGCTGGAACCCTCTAAAGTTTCTCTCAGGATAGCTGGAACTCGGTGGAAGCAGTCTCATTCTAGTAAAGCGAAAGAATTAAGAGGAATTTTCTCCAAAATTCTCAAAATTAAAAGGATTTTCTAGTACTTTAGTAGTTGAAAATTTACTTCTCGTACATCTGAATATCACTAATTTGAACTTTTTTCATAAGCAGTATATTAATTTATAAAAAAAGATTCACTGTCATTATAACAGTAGGTCGTGGTTGTCAATGTTGCGTTGTTTTGGACTTCTTTCACTCATTAATAAACTCTGACCATTTTAGAGAAAATATTTATTCTGGTTACAAGCTTGTCAGTGCCACAACACAACGTCTTAACTTAATTCGATAAAAAAATAATAGTAAAAGTAATTTTATGATATATTTATAGAAATAAGCATTTTATAGCACTTTTTAAAATACTCAAATATTATTTTTTTTTCTCCAGTATTTTAAATTTAAACGTTTCAACATTTTAATTTCAATTTCCCATACAAAAATTTATTTTTAAATATATTTTGTCATCAAAATATTTTCAGCATCATCACCTATTATTTTGGTTTTATAAAAAAAACTTCAGAATTTTTTCTTAATGTTGTTTATGAAAAAGAGATTTACATAAATTATGTAAATCATGCAGTGTCTGAACAGTGCAATCAAATTTAATTGTGATAACTCGATGCAAATTTTGTGTTTGCAGATTTCTAATATTTTGCAAATTGTCTAGATTCATTGTTCCCTCTCCCACAACCTTTTTCTTGGCTGCGTGCAGAATAATTTCTCAAATTCAAATTTAAAACTCTAAAGAATGACTTATTTTCCACTTCAGTAAATGGTCACACTCGGAATTTATTATTTGTTCAAATATGGCATAAAATTATGAAATAAAATGCCAATGTGGCTAATATTAAATTCATCCAGTGTAACTCATTAAATAAAGGGTTATTCTTTTAAAGAAAACGTTGTTATTTCATGTTTATTTGTTCTATGTTTTATGTAAGTTTTCAATAGCAACACATTTGAGTGAGTGACCCCCATGTGAATTGTCGAGATCAATGTGATGAAGCGACATAAGACAAATCTGTATAGATACAAGAATATGCTGACAGATGAGAAATCTTTTAAGCACAACTATACATAACCTTTTTCTTGCAAGAAAAGAAAGATAAGTCAAACACACAAGATATGAAAGAATTAAGAAAAAGGATTTTTTAAAACAAGGCTTAAAACATATCGCGCGCACAAACACACTAAAAAAAAAGAAGTGACACACAAATGCAACACCGGATTCACTTATGTAAATATTTGTACTCACAAACGGATGACATTTCTTAGTTTTACGTCCTACTATAGGCCTACATAATAATGCCTTGGAAGATTTATGAATCTAAAGCATTTGTATAAGACATTGATTTACGCAAAAGTCAAGTCTCAAGAACAAATATCAGCGACCCTTTTTTTTTTTCTTACCATGATTCATAACTAAAGAAACTAAACTTATTGCTTTATTTTTTTGTTGTAGTTGCTAGGATTATTTATTATGCTGTGACTTTCTTTAAAAAATTATGCTTTTTTTTCTATTGTAATTTTTTTCTTAAATTTTGTATGAAATAAATTTCAATTTTTTTATTTAGGTTTTGGACGTTTATTACTGCACAGTTGTGTCATTAGCACATTATTTCATTTTTAAAAATCGTTTGTTCATTACTAGTATCACTTTTTTTTTGTAAATTTCAGTTAAACTTTTACGTGAAAATAAGCCTATTTTATAAAGGTTATTTAAACTTTGATTTTCAAAATAACTTTAAAGATATAATATAATATAATTAGTAAATTACAAGCAATACTGTACATTAATAGTTATCACTTTTATTTGAAATTCATGGAGAGAAAAATGTTTACTTGACTTAAGGTGGGTTTAAAGTGCAAACGCCTCTCGAACTCTGATTATTTTGTCTTTCGAAATAAGCTTTTTATGAGTTTACAAATGACCCAACTTAAACAAACCATTACCTCCAGAGATTTATTTTCAAAATATTGTCAAAACTTACCCAACGATTGTGAAAACAATTTTTAAATTTTAAAATAAGTCAATAAAACCATAAAAAAACTTAAGAATGCAGTGACTTTTCCCCGAGTCACCAAACGACGATATTTTAAATTTCCAAAAAACGAAAGTCTCCCCCCTCCATTTTTGGCAGGCAATTAGAAATCGGGACAAACAGAAGTTGGCTCCGCCCTTTTTATGACGACCGGCAACTTCTAATTGGTTTGTTGGGTGGTTCCACGTGAAAAAAGGGCGGAGCACGTGACGTCAGACTACATAACCAACCAATTAGAAGTTGCGTTTATCATAAAAAGGGCGGAGCCAACTTCTGTTCGACCCGATTTCTAATTGCCTGTCATTTTTGTGGCAAAAGTTGTCACCTCACATTTTCAGAATTCCTTAATCAAATGCATGTATTCCCTATTCATATTCAACTCAATACAACCTTCCATGTGGAATAATTCAAATATTAAATTCATGGTATATTCAAAATGAAAGTAATGTGAGCTGGAGACAACACATCAGAATTCGAGTAGAGGAGTAGACTTTGGGGGGGTTTTGTTGCCAATGTCTGTTGTTAGGTGGCGCATCTATCTGATAAAGTTCATTTATATGAATTCAACTGATTTTTAATTTTTTAAATTATATTAATGTCTTAGTATAAATTTTAAAAATCGTTTTGGTAATTGTTGAATAATTCTTGACAATATTTTCACAAGAAATTTCTGGAAGTAATGGTCTCTTTAAGATGCAGACGACGCCTTGCAACACAATATTTTTTTTAATTTTTTTGTCTATGAAACGTTTATAATTATTAAGCTAATTTTATTAAGATTTATATCAATTATATGTCCAAGAACTCTTTTTTTCTTTCTAAAAAAAGTTTGTTTCGAATTATATCAACATGTAAAATTACATTTCAGTTTCTCCTAATTTTGCTTCTTAAAGAAAAAATAATCACAAAGTTTAAAAATCAGAAAATCAGCTTACAAATAAAAATTAATTTAGACAAAAAATTATAATTTAAATGTTTTTTTAATGTAATTAAAAAAAAATTCAAGAAGGAAACTTGTCAACTCAATTTCACTTGAACCCTTTGAATAGAGACAGAGAGAGTGTCAACATAAAACCCTGTTCAAAAGTACTTAATAAAAATTTCCTAAGTTACAATCCTGTTCAGAGGGTACCACAATTGAAGTTCAGTTGTTTTTTGTATTTGTTCTTAGTGTCACGTAAAGACAGCCAAGGTTTTAAATGGTTGCAAATTATGCTTTACCATACTTTTTTTTTAATGTTTGAATATTCTGAACCATAAAAAACAAGAGTTTAAAGCTTTAAAAAGTTGTTTTATTCATAAACACAAGCTAAAGTTTTTTTTTTCCTTGCAGATCATGAACAAACAATCTTTTGTCGCATTTTTACGCACACAGCCTAGAATCTCTTTATTCTTTAATATAGGAGAAGTACTGCGTGTGTTTGTGTGCCATCAATCTTTGGTATTTTATATGGTGAAGACAAACCAAGTCAATACAAGCACAAAAGGGTCACCATTCAAAAGCTTTTACAGCTAAAGGCTTAAAAAAGATTTTATTTTATTTTTCCTCTCAGAAAGAAACATTCATAATCGCACTTTACAAAATTGACCTTCCACAATTTGTTCAATTTTGCTACAGTTCAGTTCAAGTCAACAACATGCCACTAGAAAACATTTGTATCTCTTCTTCGAAATGCATCAAGACATTTCTGAAAATTGCATTTGGACATTGGCCACAAGAGTAACCTAGTTGTTACTACCTATTCTCTACACTTTACTGTATCTCTACTGCATAAAAAATGACCTTAGGCTACTCACTGAAAATACTACATCAAGCCATAACTGTTAGGACATGACTATTGCTTATAGTGCTACTTTAAATAGAGAAATGCAAGCTCGAACAAATACAATAAACATTGAAAAATATCATTTCTTTTATGACAAGTTTTCATGAAATTAAGTGTCAAACAGAAATAGAAAAAAATCAATGTCAACAACTAGTTGTCTTAATGGAAGTTAAAAATGAAAAAAAAAGAAACACAAAAATGTAAGATTCAAAAAAACACTTTCAACATTAAAAAAACATTGATTAATTAAAAAAAAGTTGCATAAAACGCAAATACACAGAATACTGGTTTAGCTTTACATAAGCTGATAAGCTGCATCTTTAACCAATTCTTGAGAATGTATCTTGAACATGATTGATGGAATTTGATGCAATACTAGCCCTATGTTAAGCGGCAATCCCACTGGAAATATTTAAAGTAAAATTCACTACACTGTGTCTTGGAATTAACTGCAATTGCCGTATGTGATAATACTCTTGCAAGACTTTAAAGTGGTTTCTTTCAAACCTTATTACAGGAAACGCTTTTGTCTCTTTGCAAGAAACTATGCAAGATTCACAGCAGTATTTGACTGATTTCTTGCACTAAAGCTTGCAAAAAGCAAAAATAACCAGTGTGATTGCCACTTAAGAAATGTTATTTTCATTTGTCCTACAACTTTTCTTTTTCCTTGCTTCTTTCATTTTTTTTCCTTGCCCTTTTCCTTTTACCCTCTTTCTTTCCTTTTTCCTTTTACCCTCTTTCTTTCCTTTTTCCCGTCCTTTTCGTCAAGACCTAACCAGTTATTTTTCGATCTTATTTTGGTTTCCCTCTCTGGCTTATCTGCTGTACACATGACATGTGCACATTATTACAATTTACAATAAACAAATCTAATTTTTTTTAACTAAATTAGTAACCTTCAGTTAAGAAATAATATTAAAACGCATGCATGCACCCAAAAAATGGTGCTAATTGTCAACACAATTCAATTTATGTAATATGTTGTACGTTTTGTTTGATTTTTCAATCACCCTGCACAATAAAACTCTTCTTGCTCTCTTTCTCATAAAACCCCCTCTAACATATGCGTGAAAAACTCAAATAGGCCAAAACCTGCAATAGCAATTGAAAATGGCTTCTTGAGCACCATTTCCTGAAACCATCACCTTTCAAGACCAAAAAAAATGTTAAGAAAATAAAAGGCATCTTGTGAAGCATCAAATGGAATGCAAATCGATTGAATGTCTCCGCCGTCCGCTCGACTTTCTAAAACTATACCACACACACATACATACATATGCCTCCACATATACAGATCAATTTTTTTTGGTTCCTATACAGCCCCCTCCCCACCCCCTCTGCACATAGACCCATAAGACAGAACGCATAGCCCTCTTCTCAATGGTATACTTGCACAAATGTACACATATGCAGTTTGAGTTTGGAGATTCATTGATGTGCACTCACTGAATGGCCACCATGTGCCTGAAGTGCATTGTGTGGGCTAACATCCAAGTGACCAATAAAGAAAATAGGCCTCTCTCTCTTTCTCTATCTCGCTCATACTCCATATATATATATATATATATATATATATATATATATATATATATATATATATATATATATATATATATCTTTTTCTGATAAATCCCTCTCCCCTTTCTCCATCTGTGGAACCGATTAGGCCTATATCTTGAAAGACAGTCAGTCGATCTCATCTCTTCAATGTTTCATCGCCCAAATTCAAAGATGGGGATTTCCACCTTTCCTCTCCTCCCCCTTAATTCTCCGCATTCAATGCAAGCATCTCGATCAAACCAATACAAAATGCGATTTCGAGAGAACAAACAAACGAAAAAAAAAAAAAAAAAAGAAATCTTTAGTTTCACTTTACCCTAACAATTCAAAATATTGGACTATGTAAACAGTCAACCACTTTGTAAGAAACAATGCATATGCATGCATGCATGCATACATACATACAGGATAAATTCAGCAATACAAAATGTCCTACCAAAAAAAAAAACAGAACAAGAAAATGAAATAAAAAATAAGGGCTAAAGGAGCAGACAAAACAGTTACGCCTATTTGTTGTGAGATAATAACTGCAACAACAAACAAATCAATTTTGTTTACATCTAAAAAAATTAAACATATTTGAATTAATTGGAGTTATTAATTTCAATAGTTTATTTTAAATCAGGTTTTCTTATTTCTTATTATATTAATCAAATATGACTTATGTTTTTCATGAACTTGTTTTATATAAAAAAAAATCAGAATTGTAACATAATTTCCATTAATAAAAAAATATTTGTTGCTTTGATTTCTGATAATGCTCACAATTTACTTCCGTGTACACCCAACCCTCCCACTTACGGCCTTCTTTTAAAACAACATTTCACCCCTTTTCTTGTTAAGGTCAGTGACTTTTCTATATTTAAACCCAAAATGCAACTTTTTCTCTTTTCAGGCCCCAAGCAGCTACTGTTTCAAGAGTTACACTGTTTTTCTTATTATCCTTCATAGTATATATGTGGTAGAAATCTGTGCAGCCCAGATAAATCTGCAGCGGCAGCTGCTTCCTCTACAGCTTTCTGCTACTGCAATCTCCTTCGAGTATTCTGCAGCCAGTCTCTCAAGGAAGTGTTAGAAAAAAGAAAAAAAAGGAAGTTGGGAGGGGGAGGAAAAACACTTCTTTCTTATAGAAAGTACATTAGGTTTGGTTTGGTTAGGTTACCTTAGATTCTGTAACCTAACCGAACTGAACCTAACCTAACCGAACCGAACCTAAAATAACCGAACCTAACGCCTAACCTACTTTCAAAGAGAAAAAAAAAAGTTTTCCCTTTCCCAAAGTTTTTTCTTTTGTTTCTTTTTAACACTTCCTTGTTAAAATAGGGAGAGAAACTGGCTGCAGAATACTCTTAAGGAAATTTCGGTAGCAGAAAGCTCTAGAAGAAGCTGCCGCCGCTGCAGATTACTCTAGGCTGCTCAAATTTCTACCACATATATTTGTAACTTTTGGAAATTAAAAAGAGTTGATGTTTTGCTTTTGAGCTGGAAAAAAAACTGATTGTGTGTCTGTTTAATTATCATATCAAATTTCTTCATCTTCAACAAAGTTCAGAATTATTTATTTATCAAGAATGGACCTACACTTTTGTCTCAGTTAAAGTTTAATTCAACAAAACTGTTACAAAATTTAATAAAATGAATTTGATTTATTTCCGATTATTTTTCTCAACTATGAAACAATTTGTTGTAAAACACATTGTGTAAACTGCTTTATATTTTGCTGACAAATATATGAAGGTTCACCAATGCTGTTCAACTCATCATATTTTTACCAGTCTCTTCTTCTTGTGACCAGTTACCAAAGTGATGATGATGATGGTGGTTATTTATGACTTTGCTTTAATATGAAGGGCAGGACCTCAACCACATAAAAGACCATACAGTAGCTGCTAACATATAAGCTATGAATCAAAGATAGGCTTCAGTAGAAACAAGACACATTTTTTATGTTTAACTCTTAACAGCCCCCTGATTGTCATCAGCTCAATTAATAGCCCAAATTATAGCAAGTGTCCCTTTATATGCACAAGATGTAGCACTATATTTACAGTACATACACATGCTTTCTATATGAGTAAAATATATTCGCATACATGTACAGTGCAAACCATTTAAGAGGCTACACTGCAAAAATACATCGAAAAATCTCTACAAAGAGCACTAACATTGTTTTTATAGTGAGCCCATAGACCCAATGTTAAAGAAAAAACGTTAATTTAAAAAAAAAAAATACACAGTGGCGGCAATATTTTTATATTTCATATTTAAAGTTGACCAATTTTGATGGTTCAAAATGCAAAGTGCACTTTAAATATATGTTTATCTAGTGACAGATCCTCAAAAAAATTGGAAAGTGTGACTATTTTTAAACAAAAAAAATAATTCAAAATCGCGTTTTGAACTCCACTGAGTAGGAAAAACAACCATTACAATGTTTATAAAAAAAAACCTAAAATACAGTTTATAATGGATGTTTTTCTTATTCATTGGAGTTTAACACAGAGTTAACAATTCGCGATTTTGAAATATTTTAAAAAATAGAATCACACTTTCCAATTTTTTCACGATCTATCACTAGATAAACATATATTTAAATTGCACATTGCACTTTGAACCATCAACATTGAACTACTTTAAATATGAAAAATAAACATATTGCCGTCACTGTGTATTTTCAAAATTAACAGTATTTTTTTAACATTGGGTCTATGGGCTCAATATAAAACAATGCTAGCTAGCAACATGAAAAAAATATACGTCCGGTTTTTTTTCTATTTCGTGTTAAACGGTTTCTAAGGTATATAAAAAAATATCGCGAGTAGTGCAGCTTTATAAAGGTCTAAAAGTCACGGCCACACTACTAAAAAATGTGGTATAATGTTCTTTTAACCTGTAATGTGTAACCTGAAAAATGTGCGCACCATTCAATATATTAATTTATAGGTTTCATCAACTTAATCGATAATCTTTATTCAAATAACCTATATCACTAATGATAATCATAGCAGCCATAGCTCAATATTTAAGGTTTTTTTTACTTGTTCCAACATTTTTTTGCACACAAAATATAATCGTCATACAACATTCTCCCCAACACATAAATATGTGTTTTTTTTTGTACATATGAATGACACTATTCTTCGGAGTGTCAGGTGTTATAAGTACTTGGGGGTGACAATGACAGATGACCTTTCTTGGAAAAAACACATTGATGGTGTTAATGGGAAAGCTCTACAAATGCTTCGTTTTAGTCAAAGGACACTAGGCACCTGCCTAGCACAAGTTAAAACCATTGCCTATCAAGCATTGGTTCGGCCTCATCTTGAGTATTGCTGCAGTGTATGGAATCCTTACTCTGTCACACTCACTCATTCAGTTGAAATGGTTCAGCATAAGGCAGCAAGGTTGGTTTGTGGTAGGCACAAATTTACAGATAGTGATACTGAGATGCTGTCAGTGCTACAATGGCATAGTTTGGCACATTGCAGAGCTGAGTTAAGTTTGAAATTGTTTGGAAAAATTACACGTGGTGATTGTCCTAAACCACAGTCCAGTGATATTCATAAAGCACTATACATGGGCAGTGCTGACCACTAAGAAAATTAGGGAGATTTTTGCTAGGACAGATTCATATTATTGGTCTTTTTTTCCTAGAGTTATAAGACAATGGAACTCTCTTCCTGAGGCAGTGGTGAATGGGGATAATTTTGTTTTGTGGGATTGACATTTGTATATTCATTTTGTTTTTATACATGTGCATGTACACTGTATATGTGCTTGACAAAGCTTAATGCTGCATCTGGACTTTTATGTCCCTCTGCCATAGACCTATTTGGCTGCTAGCAGAGTACTGATTGTAATTGTAACTGTGTTCTAAGCTCTTTATTGCACAATGGTTTATAAAACTTTTTTTCCCCAGTAGTGTGACCACGGCTTAAGCTTTAAAAAAACAAAAAAAGGAGGGTAGAAGAAAACACAACCATGAAGACACAATCAAGAACGGCCAATACCCTTTGTGATCCCCATTAATAATATTTGTGGGTCCTTCCTCCCTTGCACTTTTTTCAAACGCTTTTCATGTGATCATGACCGCATGTAATCTCACCTGTCATAAGAAAGTTAAGGACTCACCATTTTTCTTACACACCATATGAATGTCGATAAGAAGCTCATCATTCAAAAGATTTGTGGTTTTGAAAACTGTGACAACTGATGTAACAATTAAATGAGATTGGAGAAAAGTAATTGAACATTAAATGTTTATTGAAGAAAATGCTTTACTGGTTTCTTACGTGTATAAATCTGTATATATAAAAATGGATGTTTGTATATATATATATATATATATATATATATATATATATATATGTAATCGCTAAACTCCAAAACCGTTTGACCGATCACCATGAAAATTACCACGTATATGTATTTTTTCATGGAGAAGGTTTTTATGCTATCCCCTTTGTTGTAGGTCGCCACCAGATGGCGCTGCAGTATATCAACTTCTATACCTATTAGGGCGAATGTACCTTTACGGCACATTGTTTTTGTTTCAAACATCCTTTTAGATCAAATGGTTTTAGTTTCAAACCATCTTTTAGGGCAAATGTACCTTTAGGCCAAATAGTTTTAATTTCAAACAGCCTTTTATGGCAAATGGTTTTAGGGCAAATGTACCTTTAGGGCAAACAGTTTTAGTTTCAAACATTCTTTTAGGACAAATGATTTAGGGCAACTGTACCTTTAGGGCAAGTGTTTTTATGGCAAATGTCTCTAGGACAAATGGTTTTCGGGTAAATGTCCCTTTATGGCAAATGATTTCAGTTTCAAACATCCTTTTAGGCAAATAGTTTGTTTCAAACATCCCTTTGGGGCAAATGTCCCTTTAGAACAAATGGTTTTAGTTTCAAACCATCTTTTAGGGCAAATGGTTTTAATTTCAAACATCCTTTTAGGGCAAATGATTTTAGGGCAAATGTACCACTAGAGCAAATGGTTTCAGTTTCAAACATATTTTTAGGGCAAATGGTTTTTGGTCAAATGTCCCTTAAATATTACAAATGCTTTTAGTTTCAAACATTCTTTTAGGGCAAATAGTTTAGGGCAAATGTCCATTTAAAGCAAATGGTTTTAGTTTCAAACATCCTTTTAGGGCAAATGGTTTTAGGGCAAATGGTTTTAGTTTCAAATATTTTTAGGGCAAATCATTTTAGAACAACTTTCCCTTTAAGGCAAATGGTTTATTGCAAATGTACCATTAGAGCAAATGGTTTTAGGGCAAATTTACGTTTAGATCAAATGGTTTTAGTTTCAAACATTCTTTTACGGCAAATGGTTTTAGTTTTAAACATTATTTTACGGCAAATGGTTTTAGTTTCAAACATTCTTTTACAGGAAATGTACGTTTAGGTCAAGTATTTTTAGAGCAAATGTACTTTTATTACAATCGGTTTAAGGGCAAGTGTTTTTAAGACAAATGTCTCTAGGGCAAACAGTTTTAGGGCAAATGTCTCTTTATTGCAAATGGCTGTGGGGCAAGTGAATTTAGGGCAAGTGTACATTTAGAGCAAATGTTTCTTTAGGACAAATAGTTTCAAGGCTTAGGACAAGTGTCTATATACTGGATGTGACATGTTTTCATATCTATTATCTAGGTATTCATAAAAATAAAAGCTGTATGCATAATTCATATTCAAGCAACAAGAACGGGGTGGCAGGGGTATCTTCATATCTTGCCCCGGGCAACGCCGGGTAACTCAGCTAGTCTTTTATAATTATTGAATAAAACATGACTCATGATTTGTCTTTTATTACTTTCATTAAATGCCTGTTTTCACTCTTAAAGGTGAAACTTCGAAGCAACTTTTATATTGGCTACAAAAATGTTTCACTTCTTCACGAAATTCAATATTTTTTTATCAGGTAATTTATGAAGAATTTAACTAACAAAGTAGAAAAATGCAGAAGTAGTTGGTTTCTGTTTTTTTCAATGCATTTGCATGCTGCACTTTGACTCTTGTCTTTCCGTCTTTCAGCCCGAAACATTTCAACATTGTTGTGGGTCTGGTGGAGCTTCATTGGGATAGTGGTGTGCGATAGTCAAAAATAAACTATCGATAGCACTATCGATAGCATTTTACAGGACCAATAGATAGTATTGATAGTCACTTCACTATCGATAATACTATCGATAGTTTTCAACTTTTTTCAAGGTTGCAAATTAAGAGCCGAGATCCATGTCCATCTTGTTGTTTTGAGCAGACGACAACGAGACAAATGAGTGTTCTTATATAGTGTTACTAAAACTGCAAGAAATCGCCTCACACTCGCTCAATTAAAATACAGTAAAGTGCATAATGCAATAAAATGTATTGTTCTTCACGTGCTCGATTTATATAATTTTTGAAAAGGTCCTTCTATTTTTAAACAAGGTTCAAAGTCGTTCGTTTTTTTAACCCCATACTAAATCCTATTGGCCCCAAAACCGTCCCACAAACATTTGAAAAACTCTCTTTAAAAACGATTTAGAACAATAACAAAATAATTAGCACATATATTCATGTATTGGCTTCACGATGTTTCCTTTTTATAAATTTCGAAAAGGTCCTTCTATTTTTTAATAACATTTAAAATAGTACGTTTTTTAACTCCATGTTAAGTCCCATAGGACTAAAACACCGTCCAACAAAAGTTAAGAGAACTCACATTAAAAATGATTTAGAGCAATCAGAAAAATTAGCACGTACTTACACATGTTTATTGCCTTCAGGATTATTCCTTTTTCTAAATTTTAAAAGGGCTTTCTATTTTTCAATAACATTTAAAATCTTACGTTTTTTAACTCCATTTATATTACAAGCCATTACACCATTACTCACTAATGTTACAATACAAAATTATACAATGCAGTTTAAGAGTGCACACGGTGCACAAGGTACGCACGTTACATCGCACAAAGTGCACAATGTGCACAAGGTACACGTTCAAGTGAACAATATGCACATTGTGCACATTGCTCACGGCGTACATGGTTCACAAGGTGCACAATGTGCACACAGTGCATATGTACAAACGACAAACTGAAATAATTATGGCGCCATCGAGCATCCACTATTTCAGATACATTATTGTTTATGTGAGACAGTGTTGATTTTTTTTAAAACTATCGATAGTTCCAGTAACGTCTTTACCATAAGGGCACACGGGGCCCGTGCCCAGAGTCCCCGACCTCACGGGGGCCCCGAAAGGCCGATATATTCGCTTAAACGAAAAAAAAGAGCTCAAATGTTTTTTTCTATTTTTAGGTAGATACCTACTAAGAATTACTGTCAACATTTCTAAATTGAAATGTTAATCGGACACCAGATCAGATTTTTAAATTTTTTCTAAACAGTGAACATTTTAATAATAAAAAATACCTATTACTATCCAACAGGGCCACTAATGCCCTAAGACGGCCCTGGATAGTTCGTAAAATTATCGATAGAACTATCGATTTCTAAACCACTCGATAGTTTGACTATCGAGTAGTTGACTACCGCGATAGTATTCATATTCATATCGCTATCAAAACATCACTACATTGGGATAGTTTAGCTCATCGTAGATCAGAAATTAGTTTAAGTATGTTTAAGAAAATTGTACATGTCCCAAACCGCAGTCTAGTAATATATGTAAAGCATTGTTATGTGGGAAAGGGTGACCCCACTCAAAGAAAATTAGAGAGGTTTTTGCCAAGATCTCTTATTATTGGTCTTTTTTCCAGAATGCTCTTCCTAATGTCATTCATTTTCATAACTGCATTTATATTTTTTTTTATATTTGCAATGCAGGTTATTTTTTTGTAGTTATTATACATATTAAGCCCCGTCTTTCTGTCTGTCTGACCTAACGCTGTACAAACAAAGACAAAAATCTTGAAGCACGTTGGAATTTATATAAATTTAAATTTAAATGAATAAATGAACCGCTTTTTTTTCTCACAAGGTCAACTATATGTTGCACACTCCAAATCTAAGAACCCCATGATATTAAATTGGAGAGGGGGAAAAGGTTGGAAAGTGTAGAGGGGGAGAGAGAGAGAGAGAGAAAAACGCGGAGGGAGAAAAAAGGGGGAGTGGGTGACTGAAAATGAAATGAAAGTAGTAAAAACGGAACCAACGACGCACATGCGCACACCAGAGAAAATGAAAAACTCATTTTCTCTTTCAAATATAAAAAGGGGAGGGGATAATAGTAGCAAAATTAAACTACAATTTATTACGGGCAATTGTGCCCAGCATTAGAATTTCTTTTGCTTAGCCCTTTTATGAACGTCATCAATTTCTAATTGGGTTTGTTACTTGGTCTGACGTCATAAAAGGGCGGAGGAAAAGAAATTCTAATGCTGGGCACAATTGCCTGTGAATTTTGCTCTGTCATTTATGACGGGTTACCCCACTAGTTATTATTAGGGCCAACGGTTTTATGAAAATGCATATTCTTTTTGCTGCTTTATATTTCATGCTGTGTCCGATTTAAGCACGATTCATGTGATATGAAGTCGACTAACACTAGTTTTATTTTGCATATAATTGCATATTTAAGGGTATTTGTAATTTGCATGCATATTTTGGGAATTTTACATGTTAAGGGCATATTTAAAACTTTTTATCTAGAAAAAATAGGATTTTTCTATTTTAGTTCAAGAAATTGAACAAATTTTCAGTCATTCAAGATCTGCAAGACAATTTAAAATGTGCTACTGGGAATACTTCCAAAAAAGCAACAAAGAAATTGTCAACTGTAATACAAATAATAAAGGCTATAAAGAGCTCCAGAAGATTTGTGCAGTTTTGAATGGTGAAAATCTTATTGAAAATATCAGTTTGTCTATTTCTGATATTGCTCGTTTTAAGCGGTACCAGTCACATATTGTGATGTAGAACGTACTTTTTCGAAGTATAAAGCACAGGCATTTAGAAATCGGGATGAACACAAGTTGGCACCGCCCTTTTTATGACAACCAGCAACTTCTAATTGGTTGGTTATGTTGCAAATATAACTACGGCCCACCCGCCGATAGGCTTAAGGCCACTTTGCCGCGAAGGTAGACAAGAGCCTATAGGTTCCTACCCCTCCCCGGTACCACCAAAACATAGTATCGCTAGGTTAGCAGCTAGGGTTTGTGCACAAGGTTGTGATTAACAGGTCTGTTATGATAGTTCCAATGTTCAGTTTGGGTGATTTAGACATCATTGTAAGGGAATCAGCTAGGGTTTATGCACTAGGTTGTGATTAACAGGTCTGTTATCATAGTTCCAATGTTGGGTTTGGATGATTTAGTCATCATTGTAAGGGAGAAGCTGAAAGGGGGTATTGGCCACTATTATCTCACTAGAAGTTATCACTGTCACTGGCAGAGCTGTTGTCAGTAGTGGCATCATCATGAGAAACAGGGTATCGGAAGACTGCTTCATTAGCGAACTCACGCATTGCCTTCAAGTGTTCAGCTTGAAAGAGGACAGCTGGATGGATTGGCCAACTAAGATCAGTTCTAGTGGACCACAAGATGAGTCGTCCGCGTGCTGCAGTGCGAATGGGAAGCATACAATGGAACAGGATGTGCTGTAGAGTGTGTGGCAACCTGGTCTGCTCAAATTTTAATTTTGATCGAGCAGACGAAGGTCGAATGAAGGTCGATTTATTTTCGAAAATAACTGAATAAATTAAGCGAGTGATTCAAAATCACTTGCTTAATTTATTCAATTATTTTTGAAAATACATCGACTTTCATTTCGTTTTTGCGCCCCCAAACCTCCTGCGCCCCCCCCCCCGCAGTTGCAGGTCTGGTGGGTCCCTAGCTATACCACAGATTGTAATTGCAAAAGCGCAACTGATGCGATTCAGCCCCGCAACAATGTATTGCAACAAAGAATCCTGGTATTTACTAGCCTTTACGTTCCTCCCACTATCGTGCTTTCAAAGTAACATTTTCAATTTAAATTGGGAAAAAAATTCCAGAAAGCCATTAAATGATTATTTTTTTTATTCCATTTTATTAATATTGTATTTTTCGAGATATTCTGAGGTCTATTTGTTGGCCATAATGCTATGAGGCATTTTAGAGATTATGAGCTTCTAACAACAGCAGCACTTAAGCATAATACATGTAGCCCATCATTTACAGTATGAGTCAATTATGTAACGTGCCTGGACCCTGTTGTTCAGGCGGTTGCTTGTCTTTTTGTCTTTCTGTAACAATGCTGGACTCGGACCAGCTTGGTCTGTCCCTTTGTTGGGTGGCTGGCCCTGTGCCAGCCAGTCGGGTCCGGGTTGTGTGATGCTCCACACTCTCCGAGCTCGGGCTCCGTGACCTGCCAGGTAATCCAGGTCGACTTGATGACCTAGATGCGTGGCCCTTGGTTGCACCTCCGCCTTGGGTAGGAGTAGGACTCTCTGGCATGTCGATCTGTGTTGTTTTCTGTGTGTATGGGACTGAAAGTTCCCACGTTTTAAGGAGAAAGTGACGACTCCACAAATAAGAAAACCGACTTTTTATTGTGATACAAACTGAATTTATGTTACGTTTGTCGATACATAAAACGAACGAAAATAAACGAATACATAAGCGAATGATTACTACATAAGCGACTGAAACTTGTAGAAAAGATTCTAAGTCCAAATAATTTTTGTACTTAGAATATTCTACTCTCGAACGAGGAGGAAAAAATTCTGCTCCCACAACTTTTTGCCTACTGTCCTCCTGAGGGTACCTCGCATGCTGGTTTTATTACTCTGGCCCTTGGGAGGGACCACTTATGACCAGTGGCCGCCCATAGGTCGTGCTGACCAATCGCGATCTCTGGTCCCAAAATATTTCCTTTTTCGGAATTGATTTCTGCAAAATATTCAAATGATTTCGCAGAAGTCATTCAGGCCCATCCAGTGTCACTGGACATGAGGAAAAGTGATTTCCTCTTCTTAATTGCATCCATATGTGCTGACGAAAAGAAATATCTTTTTGTATTTTGGACACTTTGTTTTTATGGGCCACCTTTCCGACCGAAGAAAGGGGTGGTCAAATTTCAGAAGACCTAGTAACGACATCCCTCACACATCTGTGTGCCGACACATGTGCAGGGGGTGTCACAATTAGGATGCACATTACTCATGAGTCATAACATACAATATATTAAGCAAATGTTTCAATTAGAATCAGTCTTAGCAACATTGTCAGTTCCTCCCAGTCACCATTTAACTTGTCACAATCTAATTCTTAGCAAGATATATGCATACAGGTCACTCAACTCCACTTTGATTTACACTGTTTGTGTAAACATTGAGTCCTGGGTATAACTGAGAATGAATTTAGCTCTAAGTAGCAGTTGTGCATTCTATTGGCTACACTCAGCTATAACATATTGAAACGATAGGTCCAAAAGCGATCCTGTCTCGTTCATTTTTTTGGAATGGCACAGACTTTTGTCATCCCTATGTACCATCGTACAGAGAGTTGACCCAGTTCTGCACAGCTAATGTCTCCAATATCTTTGTTTGGGTCACACCTCACCGGGGCCTGGCTCCTTTTCTTCTAGTCCTACCCCTTAACATAAAGAGTAAAGATGCAGTAACACCGAGTCTATGGGGTTGCATTTCTCTAAATTGTATTTTGTGTTGATTAGAAATGAATCAGCTTTGATATTTTTGGGTGGCCACTGGTCAATCGTTTTAATTGGTCAATTTGGT
This sequence comes from Brachycybe producta, assembly GCA_036925085.1. NCBI lineage: Eukaryota > Metazoa > Arthropoda > Diplopoda > Playtdesmida > Andrognathidae > Brachycybe > Brachycybe producta. The sequence goes on from JAUPFP010000004.1 coordinate 6,968,016, forward strand.
TTTTACTTTTTTAAATAACCGATTAGAATATTTTGAGAAAGTCTTCTCAGAATCCTCTCTCTTGGGTATATAAGTCTGTGTTTTTGTTTGTGTTTTTGTTGAAGTTTTTATTTTATATTTATTAAATCAAATGAAGGACTTTTAACGTTTTTCCATCTAGAGCTACCAATCCAGGTGAAAACCTGGATCACCAACACTAGATGAGGCAGAAAAGGACAACACAATCCACTGGCTTTTAATCAGGCACAAGCCTGAGGAGTAGCAGACAGCGAAAAGATCATTGAGACTGTAAAAATTCGTAAAAGAGGAACTTGCGAGAAAACGAAAGGGACTAATTTGTTCTTTTACTCCCGAACCAGAGTAGAATAAGTGACCTAACATTTGTGACACCCCACGTTCTGGGTGTTTGATTTACAGGGGTTATTAACAGCTGAGCCCTCTAATCGATCTCCTTTCTTTCCTCTCTTTCCCTCCATGTGTTCAGTGGAAAACCACAGGGCCAGGTTGATTACATCTGGTCTGTCACCGGTGATAGGTGAATTTGCTGATCACGTGACTGACTCATCACAGTGAGGGCGTGGCTGATCACTGTTCAAATGAGAGGCAAATTCAAATATCAGGGGTTCTTTCTCAGCTGATCATCAATCTGGACGCATAGTCATTTTGCTGGTCTGGGAAGGGAACAATCCTTAAGCCTGTTGAGGTTCTTTTATCATTACAAAGTGTTAATTATTCTCATCGTTTGTTGTAATAAAGTTCGTTTTATTCTTCCTTCTGTCTCCGATTAACGTAATTTCGGGGATAAATCGAGTGAGTACGTGTTGTGGTGCCTCATTTTGAAGGACGCGCCCAGAATTAGATTCTTGGCGTGTTACACATTTTTTCTTTAACATTGGGTCTATGGGCTCAATAAAAAACGATGCTAGCGCCCTTTGCGGAGATTTTTTGAAGTAATTTTGTGATGTAGCCTATTAACTGAAATATATAAAAATTAAAAATAATAATTATTGCTTCGCACACTTGTGCTCGAACAAAAGTACAATATACTGTGTATATATTATATACAATATATTATATTTAAGACCTACAATGGTTATCAAAGGTTGAAGAAGGGCCAATATATTCATTCTTTCGTGTCACGCAACATAATTCCATTTAAAAAAAAAAGAAAAGCAAGAAAGTAATAGTGTAAAACTCAGAAATGTAGCTAGCAAGAAGAAAATTTAATCTTTAGGCAATCAAGCCAAAGAATAGGTCTAATATAGAAGTGCAGTTGAGTGATATTCCAAATCTAAAAACTTGTATCAAGAAGCTTCCATTCTTGACTGCACATTATAAAAGGACAGATCATTAATTTTGGACCATGAAACGATTACGACCAAGTGTGCAGCTTTAGGGGATAACAAATGATGATGTCCGTAAGACATACACAGTGCACTTCCCTACAGTTCACGCACATACACACACACATCACAGAAGGATAGACAGAAAATAGAGAACTCCCAAACACTATAATGAAAATCGAAGAATACTAAGTATCACATTAAGAAAGCTCGTAGTGAAAATATATATATATATATATATATATATATACTGTATAAAGGATGCTATTCAACTAAGAATGAAACCTCCTCATCTTAGATCAGCCTATATGTAACTGCCATGTTAAGAGTGACACTCTATGAAATGAAGTCATTCTTCAAAAGAAGCGAGAAACAGAGGGAGAGAAAGACAGAGAGGTTACACACACAAAATCAGTGACACAGGCAAACAGAAGAAGCTGTGATAGTGTGACACACATACACAAACATAATGCAATGAAAAGAAATTAATAAAGTGGCAGTCACCTTAAGAACTTGTGTGGATTCTTCTTGGTCAATTGTAACCAATGGCACCCACTATTTCAAGCACTTGCAAAAAGTTATTTCATTAAAGAAAGCAGAATGCCTGGTGTCAACCATGAAGTAATGCAGCAGTAATGCAAAGTCCTCTTTACTAAATATGTACACAATGCAGTAACAAAAGTACATGATCTAACATTAGTTATTATATTATGTCCATTTGCAGCAAACAGCAACCTTGAATTGCTGTTGCATTACTTCATAGTGTGTACCAGGCCTTAGGGTTCAGTTGTGTGGCTTCTCTGGTCAATTGTAACCAGTGGCACTCACGATTCCAGTCACTTGCAAAAAGTTGTTGCATTAAGTATTAATGTCTGTTGTCAAAAATGAAGTAATGTACCACCATTCAAAGCTCTCTCTTCTCTCTCTCTCTCTCTCTCTCTCTCTCTCTCTCTCTCTCTCTCTCTCTCTCTCTCTCTCTCTCTCTCTCTCTCTCTACTATCCATGTGCATAATGCAGTAACTAAAGTAGATGAACTATGTTTATTAGTGTCCATTCGAAGTAAAAAGAGCCTCTTTGAATTGATGTTGCATTGCTTCATAGTGTGAATTAGGCCTTATGATTTAGTTGTGTCGCCAGTCAATTTGAGTGGCTGTGTACTGACAAACTTGCAAAAAAGAAAAAGATGGCAACTAACTGCTCAGTTAAACATACGCATGCTACGTCGACGCAATCAATTAAACTTGCTGCAAGTACAGCGTACAGCGTTTTAAATATTTCATAAAAAAAATTGGTTCCGATAATCAACGGTGGTTATGTTCCGCCTCACGTGGTACAAAAATATGTTGCTAGTCTGCCAATTCTACATGTATGCGAAAGCGCTGCCGCTACCATTTTCTAGTCTGTTTAGTGTTCATGATCTTGTAATTTAAAAATACAAATTAATATTTGTTATTCGTTAATTAATTTTCTTATTTCTTTGTCAATAAAAAAATTCTCTTAGGAAAAAAAAAACATACAAAAAGAAAATATTAAAATTTTCTTGGCGTACCCGCCCACATATTGACTCGCGTACCCCATCGGGTACCCGTACCCCACTTTCGAGACCACTGCTATACTGTACACATGCAGCCTTTATTAGATCTTTAACATTGTGCAAAACTATCATGTGTGTCACAGTTTGTCTGTATTTGTGTTTGATGTCTTTGATGAGAGAAATCAGTAAAAAAAAATATTATTTCTAAGGGACAATAGTATTGAACGTGAAGTCTCTCTCCAAAGACAAACCAAATATGAACCGCCAACTGATAATGTTGTCGAGAAAAGAAGAAAATAGTACAAATTCAAAAGGTTTAGAAAGTATCCATTTCCTTATATTACAGTCCATCTGTAATATTTTGTCTCTTGATAAATTGCAAGACGATTGATCTGGGCATTTGCCACAAAGGGCTTTTATTTATACAGAGAAGAAGATAGAAGAAGCAAAAAAAAAAATCCTTGCGGACTAGAAGTGAAAATAATCAGAGAAATCCATGACAAGAGTAGGAAGGACAAGAAGAGAAGAGAAAATGAAAAGAGAAAAAAAAAAGAAGGGAAAGAAAATGAATCAGCAGGTTCCAAAGCAATTTCCACATAAATCCCCAGTGACCAGCTGCTGTTTGTCGCATACATCAGACGAGAGTCATGATCACCAACACAAACACATAACCCACATAGACAAACATACACAAACAGGTAGAGAAAAATCCCAGAACAAAAACACAAGAAATACCATTTAAGCCTTGAGCTAAAACAAGAAAAATTCACTCAACACTCTTACAAAATACACTTATGAAATACAGAGTGTGCCAAAATTTTATATATGTATATATTGTCAATCTGCGGAATTAGTCAATCTATAGATTGTCTAGACAATATGCTAAACAACCAACCTGCTCGAGTGAATCTGCAAATATTTCAATAGCGGTACCTAAATTGTATTGAATTTGGCAGATCACCATTAAAGATCATTTGTAAAGTAAGGAAGTGTAGTTGACAAACTTGTTACTGACACTTGTTACTGACACTTGTTAAAAACCACAAATTTTCTACTTAATTCAAAAGGTATTTAGATTGTTTTATAAGTGTTTTGAAATTAAACAAAATGTCATTACTATCTCGTATTTCTTTTAAAATACACAGCTTATTTCCTAATGCAACATGTTGCTTTTAGACATTCTTGACACTATGAAATTACAGTCAAGTCCAATTTCACTTGTTCCCAACAAGTTGTGATCTACAATCTTAATGTTACTCAACAATACTTCTGATTTTGTGTTCTTGAATCACGTGTAACCAACAAGTTGTGATTACAAGAACTTGTTACTGACAAGACTTGCAGTTTTGTAAAACGAGCCCCAGGTACTTTGCTGAACCAAACAGATTAAAAGTCTGATGATGCTAAACCGTGGACGAAAGTTCAGGAAAGACATTTGACTAACAACAAATATAGGTCCTCGTTCCAAGCTGGCAGAAAATCTGTTAAAAAAAGATGAAGAAACCGTAGAGAAAAAATAAAAGATTTTGTGAATATACAGACAGAATCTGACCATTCCTAAAACAGTTTAAAGCCATTTTCGCATCATATTTGGCCAAGATAACAAAAAAAAAATGTGAAGACAAAATGTTGAGTGACCCACATATATATATATTGAGTACATACCTTCAACAGGACATTCTGTACTAGAGCATTATTAATAAACTTTTAACAATACTCTAAGGAAGACACCTTCAAATAAAAATAAAAAAATGTCATCATTTTGACCAGAACAAAATCATTTCTTTTTTGTTCTTCCTTTCTGTATATAGTAGTAGTAGTGTCTGAATTCTTAAGACATGATTGTAAGAGAGTGTCTTATCAGAGCAATTTCATCCCAATAGCTATAAAATTCAACTGATCTTCAGAGCAATTTCAAAAAACTACTAAAGACAAGCACAACTAGAAAAGTGAGGAAACTCTTTAGGAATTTTTTTTTGTCTTTCTTCCTTTTTTTTTTCACTTAAAACAAAAGACGCACGAAGTCAGGTTAGATATTAGAACATACATTCATACATCCACAGATGATCAGAAAATAAGAAAGAAGGAAAAAAAAAAAAGGTTTAAGGATAAATTGTGTACAACATGCACACAAACGACGAGTCTTCATGGTCACTTTCCACATGTTTGATTCCATTTTGAGCCTAAGTGGTGTTAGAATCATGTTGGTCTAATCAAATTAAATCGAAGCAAAAGTGGAATCAAATTCGCTCCGCTTGCTCACAAAAGCAAAAATAAAAAAAAAAAGCTCGAGTACTTCTTAAAGTAGGCTAATGGAAGGCATATATACTTATATACTGCCATAGTGCCACACAACCACCACCACCACCACCTTAACCATAGAAATAAGAGGTCTTCTTGTTCTTCCAACACTTATTTATCCTTCAAACCATTTGGCCGAATTCCCAGATGGCTTTCTTTTCTTGCACTAAAAACTATTCTTTAAAATAAAAAAAGTCACAAATGGGTACACAGATCAACTAAAAACGTTCTTCGAGGAACCACAACACACAAGCAAGACACTAGATGTCCACGCAAAGATCGAACATTTGCCACACACACTATTATGTTCCTCGCACAAACGTATTTTATTTTTCACAAGAAAACAACCAATGGATTTTTAAAAAATAAATCACAGTAGCTTCTACACGCGACTTTCATTCTTGCACTTCAGCAAGAACAAACAACTACAACAAAACTTTTAATTGTTTTTGTAAATAATTAACTTCATTTTTAGCTCAACTAGGAAGCAAATTAAAAATTCAGCAAAACTAAAGTACTAATTTGATAAATTATTCTGCAAGCAGTCATGAAGGCATGTGGCAAAGGAACAAGTGTTCAAGTGCAGTGTGCAACATGCGTTATTAAAACCAGAAATATTAAATCAAATAAAAAAAATTGCCAAATGCCGCCGCTCTAAGGCTGTGGCTAAAGTGGATGTGCTGTCTAATGACAAGTGTGTCGTACGACAAATGTCGTCAGACAAGGGTGGTTACATTACATGCAACCGTCGCAAAAATCTGCATTATATACAGGGAAGTTCAAGCTGATGCAAGAGACAGTACATGCTTTTTTTATGCTGGATAAGTGTAAATCCCTCTGGAATTCTATGTCTAAAGCAAGTTTATTTTGAAAGATATCAAGATTAAAATACCCTTAAGTGATTGAGTTCCCCTCTTCTAGTCACTAAAACACTTTCTAGTTTCTCTTAATTTTGTTTCTGAAATATTAATAAAACATTTTAACGAGTAGCAAAAATTATAAATATTTCATATTTTGTTTCATTTGAATTTAAAACTGGAAAAAAATTCATTTAAATTTTCTGTAAAATTGGAAAAAAAAAATTCGTTTAAATTTTCTGTAAAATTGGGGAAAAAATTCATTTAAATTTTCTGTAAAATTGGGAAAAAATTCATTTAAATTTTCTGTAAAATTGGAAGAAAAAAAATCATTTAAATGTTTTGTAAAATAAAGACAAAACTAACTACATTTGGTAGTCGTTTCATTAGCAATTTCTATACCAACACCTGACTTATTATGTGTTGGACTCTTCTGTTGCTCATAAACGCCACAAAAACAAGCATGTTTGATATGACAAAGATGTCGTACTTGTTGTGCGACAACGCGGGGTTCTGCACAACACTGTCACACGCAGTGTACATTTTTTTATTGCTTTCAACTTACAATTACATGCAGAATCGTACGACATTTTGTGTCGTCAGACAGCGCATGCACTGTAATGTGAGACAAACAATATTCCTCTACTTTTTACTCGTTTATCAAATGGTGTTACCATTCAATGAAAAATAAAAAGCAAGAGGATGAAATTCTTCAGAAAGGTGGTTGGCACCATTTTTGATTGTCAGGGTACTTTGCCTCGTTTTCCTCCTTTTTATGAATACTCTTTATTTATCCTTGACAAGAAATACAGAAATCCCAAGGATATTAAAAAAAAAGAAGTTAAAGTGTATACTGGTCCCTTGTTACGAGAACATTTGCGTGGACCACCAGTTGTGAAAAATACAAAATGGACAGAGCATGGTGCTTTTATAGGTTTGGACCTGCTTACACCTATGAGATGCAAGCAGGTCCAAGTGACCACACTCCGAGGGATATACCTCCGTGCTCTCAAAATAGGTTCGAAAACGGAGCAGAGAGAGGAACGAAAGAGAGTCATGGAGCCTCCACGTCCACACTAGCCTTTACAGAGGATCATGAAATACCAGGTGTTACTGTACCCACACCCTAATGCGGACAAATCTGTGGATTCTACTAAACAATATCTTGTTCCCTAACCAAATGCATTTTAAGTGAATTCCATTGTTCAAATAAGCCTTGGAAGAAAAAAAAACCAAAAACATGATTCTCTTCGTGCAGACATTCTCATATTTTGTTAGAGTGGTAATTCCCACCCAAATATACCACCCTGAAGCTAAGAAAAGAACGATGTCATGTGTTTTTTAGGACTTCATTACGACAGCAAACATTCTATATTAGCATTAAAGTATAATATAGAGACGGTCATCATTATTTGAAAAGCCACGTTAAGTGCCATAAGCGAAATGCAAAACTATACAGTAGTAACACTTATGGCTCTAAATTAGTTCTCGATACTAAAGACTTTGTGTCATAAACGGATATTGCGTTATTACGAGCATATTAATTTATTTACATTAGCTCAAGTGACAAAAGTCAAGTGTTGACATTAGTGACAACAGACGCAAAACACTTAACGACAAGAGAGTAGACAGAACTTTTAATTTGCCACAAAATCCATTATAGTATTTGAATGAACTAATATATACTGCCTTGTAAGATTACTGCAACAGATAAGTAATTAAAATAGACAATAGTAATCACTGATCAGTATCAATCACCAATCTAATCAAAGATTATTAAAAAAGTTGCGGAACTTTCATCATTGCTTTGTATCAAAATTTAAAAATTTCCAATGAAAATGCATTTGTTGTTTATTCAAAACTTTTATTCATTTTTTAAAAAAAAATCTCTGGAGTTATTTGCTGAGGCAAACAATAATTTAAGTGACGATCACACCTCTAGAAATTTTTCTTTCAAGATTCCATTGCAAGAAATAAGTCGAATATTGTTGTGAATCTTGCACAGTTTCCTGCAAAACACTAAGGTCAGTGTTTTTCTGTAAGACTGTGTATGTGCAAGAAACAACTTTATGTCTTGCAAGAATCTTATCACTTATAACTGCAACTTTTTGGGAGTTTAAAATGCAAATTTCGGGAATTAAAATCGTTAATTTCGGGACGTCTTTTGGGACATAAAAATTGCCAATTCCGGGACTTTCCGAACATAAAAAATAAAAAATAAAAATATTTCAATATACATTTATTTTGTGTAGTCATCAACTTTTGAATTGTACTGCAGAGCATTAAGCTCTTCAATATTTTCAGATGTCAGTGAAGTGTGCAATCACTTAATAAGGGTGGAAAAGAGAAACAGAATCTTGAAAGATTGGAGCCACATTCTTTCAATAATGCAAGAATATTTAATAACTAGTGGGGTAACCCATCATAAATGACGGGAACGAAATTCACAGGCAATTGTGCCCAGCATTAGAATTTCTTTTCCTCGGCCCTTTTATGGCATCAGACCAAGGAACAAACCAATTAGAAATTGATGGCGTTCATAAAAGAGCTGAGCAAAAGAAATTCTAATGCTGGGCACAGTTGCCTGTGATAAACCTCACCTTTTTATATTTGAAAGAAAAAATGAGTTTTTCATTTTCTCTGGTGTGCGCATGCGAGTCGTTTATTCTTTTTTTTTTACTCATTTCATTTTAAATTGCAGTCACCCTCTCCCACTTTTTTCTCCCTCCACGTTTCTCTCTCCCCCTTCTACACTTTCCAACCTTTTTCCCCCTCTCCAATTTAATATCATGGGGTTCTTGGATGGGGAGTGTGCAACATATAGTTGACCTTGAGAAAAAAAAGCGGTTCATTTATTTTCATTTAAATTTATATAAATTGTACAGCGTTAAACACACACACACACACACACTCATACACACACACACACCCAGACCTGGCTTAATATTTGTATAATTTTGTGAGAAAAGACCAATTTCGGAAAAAACAACCAATTTCGGGATTTTTGAAAAAAAAACATGTCTAAAACGAACTGAAATTAGATGATAAACGTCCTGCTATTGTCAAAATCTCATTTGGACCCGCCAAAAAAAATCGGAATTTTTCTAAAAGTTGCAGCTCTACTTATCACACTAGCAATTGCAATTAATTCAAGATGAGAGTTTGAGGAGTCAAGGCCATGAGGAGTCGAGGGGAGAGTTTAAATGTCCTTTAGGACAAATGTCCCTTATGGGCAAATCGTTTTAGTTCAAATGTCTCTTTAGGGTAAATGGTTTTCGGGCAAACATCCTTTTAGGGCAAATAGTTTTAGGGCAAATGGTTTTAGAGAAAATGGCTTTATGGCAGGTGTCTTTAGAGCAAGTGTTTTTAGGGCAAGTGTCTTTAGGGAGAGTGACTTTAGGGCAAGTGTATTTAGGGCTAATGGCTTTATAGCAAGTGTCTATAGAGCTAATGGCTTTAGGTCAAGTGTCTATAGGGCAAATGTCTATACGGCAAATATCTATATCCTCAAGTTATGAAAGCAGACAAATGCGCCCAAAATGGCTGTGAATTATAAATACAAAAAATATATTCAATACAAGAATGCATTTTCAAAATAAATTCCTACCTAACCTTGTTGAATAATTATACAAACACGCACACTTGCAACCACGGCACTACCAGTGTATGTTATTTTTTTTATAAAGTCCACAAAGTTCCAACCACACAAGTATTCTCCAGACAATGGTCATGACTAGGCTCAGTAAGTACATAAGCCAACATGTACTTTTAACAATAACATCTTTGTGTTCACGGTTGTAAAAAAAAGCTTGGTCATTTGATATCGACCACTTCAATGTCTCTTTTTTTATACATGTATAACATTGGAAACTTATGCATGTAATACATGCAAAACAGCTTTTTTTATATATCAGGAAATACACAAAAACGTGCATCAACAATTGTACATCATATTTTGCTTGTCTCCTACTTCATGGACGGACGACTTCAATTTGAATCGCTGTATTTCTTCAGGTTTTTTTTTTTAAAGTTATACTATTTTTTTTATTTCCACTTGGATGCATTATGATGTATCGTATTACTAGATCATAGTGCTCTTTTGAAGCCCGATGCAACAAACAGTTAAGTCGATGCAACACATAAAAATTGCCTGTCGACGTGCAACACATAAAAAAATGCAGGGTCATTTAAGAAGAAGAAAAAAAAAAGTTGCTAGCATAAAAATAGATAGATATCTTATGAATGGTTTCAAGACGTTTTTCAGTCTTTATATTTGTATATGTCGGCTTATGTATATGAAATATGTTACGTAAGAATATTGTCACGAAGCTTTAACCCACCAAAACCATCCTCATGCACACTGCCTTAAATGTAAACGTTGTCATGACATTTGTTTGTTTGTATTTTTTTTTCATGAAAAACTCCAAACACTTTTTTTTTTATTTAAAACGCTTCTACATAAATGTTGTTCATTCAACAACAACAAAATATAGTAGGCCTATAATATCACTCATGAATGTACAGTACATAATTGTTATAAGACAATGCAGTCTTTAACTTAGGTCACGTCACACTACTCAACAAACTGTTACAAAGTGTAGTGCTGCAACCAGGGTGGCGTGGTTTTAACCATTGTGGTCAATCAAAACCATGGTTTTAACCAACTTGGTTTTTTTTTCAAATAAACCTTTGGTTTTAACCAAAAGACAACTAATTTTATTTTTTTTTTTGTAAATTGTACTGGTTTTTAATAGAGGTGGGACGAATTCTAAATTTTCTCGAATCAGAATCTGAATCCTAAAAGGTTCTTGAATCCCTCGAATCTCTCGAATCCTTCATATAAGAATCATGGGTGTGGGACATTTGCCCTATAGACACTTGCCCTAAACCATTTGCATTAAAGGGACATTTGCCCTAAAGAGACACTTGCCCGAAAACCATTTGCCCTAAAACCACTTGCCCTAAAAGGACATTTGCCCTAATCAGTAGTATAATTTTACGTCATTTGGCGTACTTTTAACATACTCCACCCAAAGACACTAAACCGTCTGAAAAGTGAGAACAAAAAAGTGGTTTTAGGGTAAATGTTCGTTTAGGGCAAAATGTTTTAGGGCAAGTGTCTATATCCCAAGAATCATATATTATTCTTTAAAAAGATACAAACAATTGAAATAGTAAATATTAAATTAATAATAATAAAATATTTAAGTACCAATACACATTTTTGTCATTTTTCTTTAAGAGGGGTACAGAAGCGTCACGGACGTTTTTTTTTGACAGACGACACTGATTGCAGTGTCTGACGTCAGAGGCGCCACTTGTATTGAATTAGCATAGACATATGCTAATTTAAATTTCAAACATATAGTTAGGTTCCGTATCCATTATCTGGAGACATATAAGTTTTTAAAATGTGATTAAAACTGTAGTAAATATTAGATTGTTTACTGGAATTAATAAAGATTTTTCAGACTTTAAATCTGCCTTTAAATATTTTTAATTAAGTATTTAACTGTCCCCACAAAATTCTCTGCCTACTGTCCTTTCAAGGGTACCTTGTGTGCTTGTTCTGTTACTTTGGCCCTCAGGTGGGGCCACCTGTGACCAGGGGTCGCTCTTAGGTCGAGCTGACCAATGGCGATCTCTGGTCCCAAAATATTTCCTTTTTTGGAACACAGTTCTCCGAAATATGTAAATGATTTTGGAGAATTTATCTGGGCTTGTCCAGTGTCACTGGACATGAGGAAAAGTAATTTCCTCTTCTTTAATTACTTCCATATGTGCCAGCAAAGAACTTTTTTGCTTTATGGGCACCTATCTTAGGGCCATCTGGGCTCCGGGGTAGGGGAGGCGCACGCGGGGAACCAAACTCAGGAAGGCATGGTAAGTGATATCCCTCACACATGTGTGTGAGGAGGTGTAAGGGGTGTCACACAGCAGTGATCTACTTACAATGATGATAGTGGGTTATGACTACCATAAAGACTAGTGCTAAGATTTGCATGCTTTGAAGCTCCTAAAAACTAGCTCCCCAAAGCACTTTCTACCAAACAGTAAAACCAAAATCAACATATGCCGAGAGGAAATTTTCATTGAGTAGTAATTTTTGTACAAAACTTCCTTCACGATTATCTGATAGATCAGTGAATGCTCTTGTTTTCCTAAAAGGTTATTATCTATAAAAAAAATTATAACTACTTAAAAAAAACCGCGGTTTCCCCAAACTCTAGGTGCTGATGAGCACCTGTATGTGTTTGCAATACAAGAATGATTTTTTTTTCTTATCAAAATTTCAAATATATTTATATTATTTCACAGACAATCAATGTGTCTCAATGGTATAAAATATTAGAGAGACAGAGAGAGAAAAAAAAAAACTGTAAATAAAAAAAATATATAAATTCCATTTAAAACCCAATTTAAATAATGTCACAAGGGCTTACTTTTTATCTTTCATATTTGACCAAAGATGATTTTTCAAAACAAAAAAAAAAGATATATTATGCTGACTAGATAACTATAACTATATTTATGATTCCCTTAAGCGTTCGTGATGTTTATAATTTTTTTTTTGTAGGTTGATTTTTCTGAATGTATTTGTGTGTGTGTCTATCTTACATTGAAAAGATGTATATCAGTACACATTATAAACCAACAAAACAAGAAAAAGAAAAGTAGAAAGATACATTCGACAACAACAACAAGAGCCCCAAAGCGCAAACACACGTACAAAACCATACACTGTATATATATATATATATATATATATATATATATATATATATATATATATATATATATATATATATATATACAGCTGACTTTGTTTTTTTCTTCTAGTAAAAACACATCCAGACACAAACGTGTGGTGGCACTCAGACAAACTCACATATAGATCTATATATATATATATATATATATATATATATATATATTTATATTACTTTAGAAAAATGTGGCTTTAGCCCTCTGAATGTAACGTGAAGTGGTGTGACACAAGTCAAGCACACTACTACCCCATAAGTACAAAACACACAGCAAAATGACAGGTTTCAAGTTTTGACACAGATAAGCTACAAAATAGTTCCATGTGGTGAGGTGACACACAAAAAAATGAAACTGCTTTTATTTATATAAAAAAAAGAAGATATCACCTAAAATTGTTCACCTAAAAAGCCAACTTTATCTAAGTCAATTATGTCTTAGAAACCAAAATACATGTATACTATAAAGGAAAATAACCTTTAGAAATCCTTTTGATTAACAAAAACTTTAAAACCTAAGATAGATTTCACTCCAAGAGTTTCACGTGCCATGAGAAACGGTCAATTTTGCGGTTCCAAAATGGCTCAAATGGCCTTAAGCAACTAAATGGCAATTTGAACCGTCAAGAATTTACCTAAATAGTAGTTAATACCTGTAGAGCATATTAAAGAATACACCCAATTTTTTCTTTAAGCTGAAATATGATTTTAATGAACTGAAGAGTGGCTAGCAAAATGGATCTTACTAAAGTCAGTGGCGTAGCTAGGCTTGTTTGTGCCCCCTCCCCGGGCCGCTTAAAACTTTGCGCTCCCTTTTTTGAATATATTCTCAATACAGGATGTCTCAGAACTAATATATTATCAAAAAATAGATTGACATAGCTAAATTGTTTAAAATGTTGTGGCAACCTGGTCTGCTCAATTTTCAATTTTGATGGAGCAGACGAATTTCCCTATGGTGGTCTGCCTGACAGCTACAGTAGGCTGTTGGGACGGACGCCATTTTGGTGCCAGCAGACCTCTCACCATGAAGTCTATGGGTGAGAGGTCAGAAGTGACCTCTGTCCCCTCCAGGTGGAGTTGCCTGGAGGTTTCCTGTGGCCTAGTCAACCACAGGATCTGGGCAGTTGGTTGTAGGCTGTGAGACTGAGAAGACCTGTGGGTGGAGGTCAAGGAGACCTCCACTGGCCAGTGCCTCATCTTCTTTTTTTGTGCCTTTGGCCATTAGGCCTTTGTATATTTATGGGGGCTTGGCTGGTAGAAGTTTACCAGCCAAGTTGTGTAAATATTGTATCAACTGTCTTCATTTGCATCTAATTCATCGTAAGTGTATTAAAACACTTTTTAATTCATCTTACTTTGTGTACGTGTCTTTTCTTTGGGGAGTACCGCGAGGGGGGTGGGTTTCTGGTTCTGGGGAACTCCACCGTCCTGTTCCGACTTGTTTCGGCCGGTCCTCGTGTCGGCTCGCGGTAGAACCGGAGTTCTACCGCGATATTCTCGGCGTGGCGGCGTGGTTTCTCGTCGTGTCCGTCGAGGGTGGCTCCGTGGAGCCGGCACAACTCAGGGAGCACCGTGCGGGAGTCGGCTACGGGTACGGTCCCGTCCCCGTAAGGAGCCGGTTAAGCGGTAAGTTTTTCGTGTTTTTTACGTGGAACTTACTGGGGTTATTGTGACGGTCCGGCGGGACGTTACAATGTTATTCTTTCAGAAACTCTAAATACTACACATAGACAGCTTTAGTTGCTTGCAAAAGAACTAAAGCTAGCTAAAAAGAACTAAATGTAATGTTATGCGAGTCTCTCGAAAGCGGGAACCTTGCAGGGCAGCTTACAGAATGGGGGCAGTTCAGCTAACCCATGTTGATAAATTAAAATATCTTGACTTAACCTTATCAAATGACATGCTTTGGAAAGAACATATAGCCAATGTAGTCAGTAAAACTAACCACAGGTTGTGTTTTCACCAAAGCACCCTTAAACATTGTAAAGAAAATGTAAAAGAGAGGTCTGTTATTTTACCTTAGTCAGACATATATTAGAATATTGTTCCCCAATTTGAAGCCCATTTAAAAGTAACTTAAAGCACGAAATAGAAATGGTACAGTGTAGCCCTGCAAGATTTGTAAAAGGAAGATACGTGTATACTGACAGTGTATCTTCTATGCTTTAGGAACTAAAATGGGAATCATTAGCAGGCCGAAGAAATGACCAAAGCCTTGCCCTTTTCGGACGTTTACTGGCAGATGATAATATCGCCCTACTTAATGACTTACTAAATATACATCCTCGTAAAGGGAAGGCATGGGCATTCAAAGACTTTAAAAGAATTAATGGCTAGAACTGATGAATATTTTTGGTCTTTTTCCCCCGAATGTTATTAGACCATGGAATTTCTTTTCCAGTTGATAGTTCTTTGTTAGGACGATTTCAATTTTAACAATGATGTCTTGTTTTACCTGAATGACAATCATTTGTGATTGGGAGCAATCCTCCCTGCCACATGGCTTTTAAACTGATTGCAAGTGCATTGAGTTGTATTGAATTGAATATATCAAAATTTATTTGTACAGAAATGAAACAAATTTATAAAAAAATCAAATAATTGATTTTTATAAACTGCTTCCGTTTATAAAAATGAATTATTTGAAATTTTTGTTATTTTTCCAAGAAAAACCAATTTTTTTTATTCAATAACTACAATTTTTCCAATGTATAACTTTTATTATTTTGAAGATAATCAATTTTAAACACTAGATTGTACTATAAAATGTATAGCTTGATAATAGACTTGGACGTTCTTTTTTTTTTGGTACATGCTGTATATTACGTGGTATCAATACTCATTATACTGTATTGCATATACGGATTATATATATATATATATATATATATATATATATATATATATATATATATATATATATATATATATATATATATATATACATGTACAGAAATATATCTAACACAAATTATGTTTCCCCCCCCCCCTTTCAGTTTTAGTGTTCTTCAACGCTGAGAAAACCTACTAATCTTACATAATGGGATACCATATGGTGTATTGACAAAGAAGAAGAAGAAGAAAAAAATAAGAATTAACCAACACGTTTCAAGAACACTATACAACAGTATTGAATTGTTGTAGCCAATGTTAAAGTATATTCTCTTTCTTGATAGACAAGAAAACGTATTTCATTTAAGGGTTTAATGCCACAATATATAAAGGAACCAGGTGCAATGTGAACCCCACCCCTCACAATAGCAAGAAATCTTAACGATTAATTGACCCAATTCCCTGTGTTTCATCAACAACATAAGAGAAAGAGATAGATAGATAGATGGAAAGAGAGAAACCAATTGCAATTCAGTAATACCCCCAATTTCTCTCTCTCTCTCTCTCTCTCTCTCTCTCTCTCTCTCTCTCTCTTTCTCTCCATATGGGATATATATCAAGATTGATTATCCCCAAAAACCTATCCTATCTATCTGCATAGAAAACACACAACGCCTCAATGAACAAACTTCGAATGTATCAAAACCAAACTCGAAATGCAGTAGTAGTCTGCAATTGAGTAAAGAAATTAAGCTTTTCTTCAAACCATGAGATTTTTTTTTATCTGTAAGCAGAAATAAGGAGCAAAAAAAAAAAAGAAGAAAAAAAAATGAAAGCAATATAGATTCCATTAACTACTCACGAACTATCAGAAGAAAAAAAAGTAGCAAATAACAAAAGTGCAATATCTTTAGAAGATGAAGAAGAAAAAAAAATAATCAAAGAAAATGTTTCAGTATTAAAAAAAAAAGAAAATAAAAAGTGACATCAAATACAACGATTATTATGTTTTTTTTATTAAAAATGTTGCAATTCGCTTAAATAACATAAATTCTTTATCAAGTAATCTAGATCATTTATCATTTTTTCTCCTCTTTGAAACAAACCAGGTATAAAACGTTTCATCAGGAATCATAGTTTGGCACATTGCAAACAGCATTAAGTTTGAAATTGTTTGGGAAAATTACACGTGATGATTGTCGTAAACCACAGTCTAGTGTGATATTCATAAAGCACTATATAAGGGCAGGGGTTACCACTAAGAAAATCAGGGAGATGTTTTCCTAGGACAGATTCATATTATTGGTCTTCTTTTCCTAGAGTTATAAGACACTGGAACTCTCTTCCTTAGGAAAGTAATGAATGGGGATAATTTTGTTTTGTGGGATTGACAATTATATTTAATGTATATTAAGCCCCGTCTTTCTGTGTTTCCTTTTGTCTGTGATCTAACGCTGTACAAAAAACCACGTCGAAATTTATATAAATTTAAATAAATGAACCGCTTTTTTTCCTCAAGGTCAACTATATGTTGCACACTCGCCATCCAAGAACCCCATGATATTAAATTGGAGAGGGAAAAGGTTGGAAAGTGTAGAAGGGGAGAGAGAGAGAGAGAGAAACGTGGAGGGAGAAAAAAGTGGGAGGGGGTGACTGAAATTGAAATGAAAGGAGTAAAAAAAAAAGAACAAACGACGCGCTTAGAGCATATTCAAATAGAGAAATCCAATTTTCTAATTAAAGAAAACGTGTATTTGAGAACACTAGTGACACCCGTGAGCTTCGCCCTTGACAAAAGAAAAAAATTAATCATTTGAAGTTAAAATGATGGTTTAATTAGGAATTCTCTGGTTTTATCAAGAGAGTGCAGTCTTAGCTTTTCATTGTGGGGATGCGGTGATGTCATTTGCAATAGAGCAAAAGGCCACTGGATGGAAGGCGGTGGTGTCGTTTGTAGAGGTGTATGCCATCAGGGGTGACCAACACCCCCCCCCCCCCCCCCCTCCCTCAGACCAAATACTGAAAGTTTTTTCTTCTAACTTTTCAAATATAATTTTCATCAGTTTTAAAATGATGGAATTTTACATTGTTTACATAAACGTTTTGTGAATGAGTTTCAATTGGCCATAAGATGCGTTTGAAACAAAGTTTTTAATCTTTGGAGAAATACATGAACATTTTCCCTATTTCACAAGCATACCCCATAGCAAGGGAGCAATAATTTAAAGTATACTCTTGCTATCAATTCTGGAGAAGTAGCATTGCGAGCCGTAAAAACAGCACTTATAATATGACGTATAACAGTGGCTGAAACACACTACTTTCTTTTAAAATATAAATTAAATAATAAAATATTAAATTTGGATTTTTGCCCATTCTGATTATTACAAAAATATTTTAATACAAAATTTCAATCATCCCCCCTCCAAAAAAAACCCTGTGTGCCATAGCATACAGATCGGTGGTGGCGGGCAAGGGTAAATACGAGCAGCAGCGACTACCAGCATCTTACAAGAAACCCACCGTTCATACTTATCTAGACAGCGAGGGTTACACATATCGATCAAATATATCGATATATAAAATATAGTAATATCGCTATAAATTAAAATCGATAAATATCCAATGTAATATGATTATTATCGTTTCATTCTATGGTAGGGTTTTGTTAAACGATCAGGCGGCGAGCAACGGCATTTTGAGCTTCATAAGCACCGACGGCGGTGTTTTCGCTCGGCGGCGCACAGCTCTAGTAGTTTGCAAATGCACAGAAGGCCGTTGTGTGGGAGATGGTGACAATATTCGCAATTGTGCAGAAGGCCGCCAGGTGGCACTCATACAATCTGACCTATTTTGACCTATTGGGCCAAGTGTTTGGGTGAAATTTAAGAAACTGATATTTTTACAGGCATTTAGAAATCGGGACGAACACAAGTTGGCTCCGCCCTTTTTATAACGACCGGCTACTTCTAATTGGTTGGTTATATAGTCTGACGTCACATGCTCCGCCCCTTTCAACGTCGAACCACACAACAAACCAATTAGAAGTTGCCGATCGTCATAAAAAAAGCGGAGCCAACTTGTGTTCGTCCCGATTTCTAAATGCCTGTATATTTTTTTCTATATGCCTACGTTTCGAGCTCTTTCATTTGACACCTTGATTCTCGCCGTGGGCCACGTAGTTGCTTCAAACGTTCATGGGATATTCTGTCTTTGTATATAGATATCAGTAAAAAACCTCATCTAATTGATTAATTTTACTCCTCCAGTTTCTAAAACACTTTCCATTTATTTTGATTAATCCTAATTCTGAAATGCAAAATAAATAATTCTGTGTTACTTTTAAAGTAGTCTAATACCTTGTACACACAAGTTGAATGAATTCAAATTAAATGTGTTTAGGTGAATTATACGGAATCCAGTTAAGGACATGAACCAAATAAAAATTGACTTTATTATTTAACTAGTGAGATAACCCGTCATAAATGAGGGAAGCACAATTCTAGTTTAATTTTGCTGCTAAAATTATTTAACTATTTTACTGTATTTTTTTAATAAGCACCTTACTACAGTATTGTTTCTGTTCTTGGAGAGCAAAAAAAAACAGGTTTATTTAAATTTAAATAAATTCCGACGTGCTTAAACGTTTATGTCCTTGTTTGTACAGCGTGATAAACAGACAGACAAAGCTTAATATATATATAAAACTAGTGGGGTAACCCGTCATAAATGACGGGAGCAAAATTCACAGGCAATTGTGCGCATGCGCGTCGTTTTTTCCTTTTTTTTACTCCTTTCATTTCAATTTCAGACACCCCCTCCCACTTTTCTCTCTCTCTCCCCTTCTACACTTTCCAACCTTTTCCCCTCACCCCTCTCTCTCCCCTTCTACACTTTCCAAAGGAAGAGTTCAACATATAGTTGACCTTGAGAAAAAAACGGTTCATTTATTCAAATTTTTATAAATTCCGATGTGCTTCAATGGTTTTTGTTACTCCACACACACACACACACACACACACACACACATACACATACATACACAGCCCTGGGATATATATATAATTTTATATTGAAATACTAAATCAATATTTTGTCAATAGTTTATGTTATATTTAAGTATTAACTCAATATTTTCAGATTATTAACTGAATAAATTGAATTGGATATATTGTTTGTTTGTCCTTCACAGGGCTCTCTGTAGAACACACTTATTATTTAAATGCATTTAAATTATCAGGTGTGTACTAGGTATTAGTCTAAAAAGTCTACACATGAAATTCAAAAGGACACACAAATCTAAAAAAAAAAATTAAAAAAAAACAAACATACATTATCAAACAAAAATAAGAAAATGTTTGCTAAAAATAATTTTTCAATACAAAAAAATTTCTATAGATGTTCACCAATTTTCATTAATAACTTTGACTAGTCACATTTTTATAGTCATTTACTTTTTTCAATATATTTCCCCCCAATTTTCCACACGGTGAGTATTTAATATACAGGGTGTTTCTTTAGTTAGGAATCGTAAGGAAAATAATTTATTAGTATTGTTATATTTTCAACTCCAATTTTATATACATCAATCATGCTTTGTCTGTCTGTGTATAATTCTGCACAAACAAGGACAAAAACGTTTAAAAGCACGTAGGAAATAATTTAAATTTAAATGAACCTGTTTTTTTCATAGTCAACTTTATGTTGCGCTCTCTCGATCCAAGAACCCAAGCAATAGTAATTTGCTTACAAAAAAAAATGCAAGCGGTCAAGGCAAATTACTTCATGACAAACCAGACATTCAGACAAAATGTCATTTATAATGAAGTATTTGATTAAAATAGTTAAATACTTTTAGAAGCAAAATTAAACTAGAATTTCGCTCCCGCCATTTATGACGGGTTACCACCACCCTACTAGTTATGTTATAAAGAACAAATACAGATAATTCTACTTATAGGAAATGTGGAATCAGATTGAGATCACGGCAGTGTTCATTGTTGAATTAAATCAGACTACATTACAAACATAAGCATAAACATAAGCATGCGTATCCTAATACCTTGTACACACATGAGTTAAATGAATTCAAATTAAATGTGTTTAGGTGAATTATAAAGAATTCAGTTAAGGACATGAACCAAATAAAAATTGACTTTATTATTAATATTTTAAATTGAAATACTAAATCAATATTTTGTCAATAGTTTATATGTTAGAATTAATTATTAAACCAATCTTTTCAGATTATTAACTGAATAAATTGAATTCAATATATTGTTTGTGTGCCCTTCACAGAGGGCTCTGTTGAACACATTATTTAAATGCATTTAAATTATCAGGTGTGTACTAGGTATTAGGTAGTGGTACCGTAATATATATATATGGTACCGTAATATATATACATATATATATATATATATATATATATATATATATATATATATATATATATATATACATATATATATATATATATATATATATATATATATATATATATATATATATGTATTGACGGTAAATGCCTACACAAAAACCTTTTTCATAGATGTGAAATGGATGTGGTTTTCTCGAGAAAGCCACAACCATTGACAACTAAGAAAACTATTTTTTTGGTGACGTTATTTACCGTCATATTACAGCCGCTATATATTACGGTACCGCCATCTTAGGAAACCCTAGCTTTACCGAATATTTCACCTGCATTATTGTATCAGGAATCATGGTGCACAAATTAAGCAAATTTCGTGACCAACGAAATTAACAGGCATTTAGAAATCGGGACGAACTTCAGTTGGCTCCGCCCTTTTTATGACGAACGCAACTTCTAATTGGTTGGTTATGTAGTCTGACGTCACATGCTCCGCCGTTTTCAACGTCGAACCACACAACTAACCAATTAGAAGTTGCCGGTCGTCATAAAAAGGGCGGAGACAACTGAAGTTCGTCCCGATTTCTAAATGCCTGTCGAAATTATACATTGTCATTGCCATTTTATTGGTTTTACTCCAGACTTGTTCCACATTTCGAGACACCCAGTATATGATTATTACAATTAAGTTTTTCGAGTTATTTTTTTCCCCTAGAAATGATTAAAAAAAATTATTATTATTATTTACTTGAGTATAAAGCTTTCTTAATGGCGAATTGGCAAAATAATAAAAAAAAAAAAAAAACATTTTTTTGCTAAATTTTGAATTTCAAAACCACAAGATTTATTTTTTTTTTACCACAAAAAAACAGGAACCGTACCAATACATATAAATTCACTTTAATGAGTTTCGCCAAAAAAAAAATAACTTTCATTATAAATATCAGCATGAGAGATTTTAATAAAAACAAAACAAGAGGAAATGTTTATTACGAAAATTATTATAATATCCAAAAAAAAATGATGAACTGATGTACATGTGCGGTTCATTAATTAAGATTTTTCAGGTAGTTTGTCATTTGCACAATGGGGCCTACCAAAAAAAAAAAACTAAAAGAAACTAAGCTCAAACTGTAGTGTAATCAATAAGTATAAATGTCTAAACTTGAAATTAAAATTTAAGCCTGAAGAACTAACTAAAATAAATTAAACACAACGCATGTGATAAATAGTTGCGATAATATGCCATAATATGCCTAGTGGAAGAGGTGGGTCTCATCACGGATTGGCTTGAATCAAAAGTACCCTAAAATCCGATGACGTCATTAACAGACACATTCTACTTTATTTACATGCTAGCACGTTACAATGTGCAGTTTGACCAAAAAGTAATTCCACTACATTAAATAAACTAGAGTAGCCTATTTTACATTATTTATTTATATACTAGTGGGGTAACCCGTCATAAATGACGGGAGCAAAATTCACAGGCAATTGTGCCCAGCATTAGAATTTCTTTTCCTCCGCCCTTTTATGACGTCAAACCAAGTAACAAACCAATTAGAAATTGATGACGTTCATAAAAAGGCGGAGCAAAAGTAATTCTATCCCCTCCCCTTTTTATATTTTAAAGAGAAAATTAGATTTTCATTTTCTCTGGTATGCGCATGCGCGTCGTTTTTTCTTTTTTTTTACTCCTTTCATTTCAATTTCAGTTTCCCCCTCCCCCTTTCTTCCCCTCCACGTTTTCCTCTCCCCCTTCTACACTTTCCAACCTTTTCCCCCTCTCCAATTTAATATCATGGGGTTCTTGGATGGGGAAAGCGCAACATAATGTTGACCTTGAGAAAAAAAGGGGTTCATGTAAATTTATATAAATTCCGACGTTACACGTATGTATTATATATTTTATATATACATGTATATTAAGACAAGTCAGTCTGTAGCTGTATGTGTACTGCTGTACACAGGCAGAAACGTGTAAGCACATCGGAATTTATATAAATTTACATGAACCCCTTTTTTTCTCAAGGTCAACATTATGTTGCGCTTTCCCCATCCAAGAACCCCATGATATTAAATTGGAGAGGAGAGGAGAAAAGGCTAGAAAGAGTAGGGAGGGAGTTTTTTAAGGTTAGGGTTCGAACGATTCGAAAGATGAAAAAAGCGCGAAGATTCGAGTTTTCAAATCTAGAATATTTTTCAAGATTTGCGGGATTCAAGGATTCGACTGCCCCAGCCCTAATAAAAAGTCAGTTCATAATAAATTCTACACTAATTTATTGGCATTAACAAGTAGAACCCGGTTAATTGGGCCAAATTTTATTTGGAGCAGCCGCTTATTTCAGACAAATCATAAAGAACAGTACATATCTGTGAATTTTTTTTTAGTTACTTCGCATAACTTTGGCCAAGTTATCCTTGTCTGGATATGTCACAATTAATCGGAAGCAACTGTACTGTAGAGTGTAGAGATTATGCAAAACGTTTTTTTTATCTAGTTCCTTTTTTTCTCCATTAAATTCGTTGTATTTATAATGTTCTTTATTTCCATAAACATGTAATGTATTTTTAAAGAGACAAATTACCTCCAGAAATATCTTTTCAAACTAGTGCCAAAATTTGCCCCACAGAATTTGCTAAAACAGATTTTTAAAATTTAAAATAAGTCATTAAAAACCATAAAAACTCTAATTACACCTCTAATTTCTAGAATTCCTTAATGAAATATAGTGTCCATAACTCACTATTCATATTCAACTCAATACAACCTACCATGTGGAATAATTCAAATATTAAGTCCAGGGTACTTTGAAATTAAAGTAATGTGAGGTGACAACGCATCAGAATTCGAGTAGAGGAGTAGACCTTGGGGGGTTTTGTTGCCAACGTCTGTTGTTTGGTGGCGCATCTATCTGATAAAGTTCATTTATATGAAGTCAACTGATTTTTGTATTGGGGCAAATTTTAATTAGAGCAGCCACTTATGGAAGGTATATAGGATGATGAAAAAAAGGGACAACAAAGATGTCTGTATGTCTATATGTCTGGATTCCCGAGTTTGTGGGTTGAACAACTCAAGAATGGAATAAGATAAAAAGATTGAGGTTTTTTTATTTGATTCAGTAGGTCAATATGATGCTCCTGACAATGTACATGTGCGTACACATGCGTATACGCGTGTACATGTGCATCGCATGTAACAATGAAAGAAAATTGGTTGTTTGATATATGAAAGCATATATTAAAGCAATTGAGGTCTATAGGGTTCCTTGAATCCCTTGTTAATTTTTATTTTTCAATGACTTATTTTAAATTTTAAAAATCGTTTTGGTAATCGTTAAATAATTATTGACAATATTTTGACAAGAAACTTCTGGAGGTAACGGTCTCGTTAAGTAAAACAAGGGATTCAAGGAACCCTATAGACCTCCATTGCTTTAATATATGCTTTCATATATCAAATAACCAACTTTTTTTTCATTGTTACATGTGTGCGCATGAGTACGCACATGAACACACGTGCGCGCATGAGTACGCACATGTACACACGTGTGCGCATGTGTACGCACATGTACACACTTGTGCGCATGTGTACGCACATGTACACACTTGTGCGCATGTGTACGCACATGTATAGACGTGTGCGCATGTGTATATAGATAAACACATGTATGTATTCAAGTACATGACATAGTTACATGTGATGTGCATGCGTCATTCATTTGTAATAATATGGTTTAGAATGAATATACGTCACATGTATTCTAATATACAAAAATAATAACAGAACATAGAAAGGAACACCCCTCCTAAATAATAGAAAAGTCCCCCTTTCGAATGCTACAACTGGAAAGAGGAAGAATCGAGATTTTTTTTTAAAAAAATTACGTTTTTAAAAAATCGAAATTTTATATATCGAATCGCTCTAAAATTCCAATTTTTTTCCAGTTTCATCGTCAGAATGTTTACATCATTTTAGGTATGATGACATTTTATTGTACGTGGCCCCGTTTTCGAGTTGTTCGACCCACTAAAAATTATGACCAAAAACTCAAAATTTGTTTCTAAAAAATTCATAAAAAAATAACCCCTGGGTAAAATTTTCTAATTTTTTGTCAGGAGCTTCATATTGACCCACGGAATCAAATAAAAAATACTGCATGTCTTTATCTCATTCCGTTCTTGAGTTGTTCGAGGAACTAAATCGGGTTCCGGACACACACACACACAGACATCCTTTTTTTCCCCTTTTCTTGCATGATCCTATATACCTCCATTGCTCTTTTTAGAGCAATGGAGGTCAAAAAAACACTTTATTTGTTAGCTGATTGATGTACAGCATACGCCACACGGTGCTGTATCTACAGTAGGCACTAACAGTTACCCCTCGAGCGTGGCAATCACTGATTGCACCACTATTTTTACATGAATGAACATTGTAAAATAGGTCATTGTACAGAACGAAAGAAAGCCAGGTTCCTTCCTTCTCAAAAAGTGTCTGGGGAAGAATCAGTACATTTGACATAAAAAGAAATGAGTAAACTGACATATTACGTACACATTCCTGATTTCAAAATGGTTTTATACATTGTGGACTGATAATTGTTATATTGAACTAGTGGGGTAACCCGTCATAAATGACAGGAGTCAAATTCACAGGCAATTGTGCCCAGCATTAGAATTTCTTTTCCTCCGCCCTTTTATGATCTCAGACCAAGTAACAAACCAATTAGAAATTGAAAAGGGCGGAGCATGTGACATCAGACCAAGTAACAAACCAATTAGGAATTGATGATGTTCATAAAAGGGCGGAGCAAACGTAATTCTAATGCTGGGCACAATTGCCTGTGATAAATTCTAGTTTAATTTTGCTGCTACTATTATCCACTCCCCTTTTTTATATTTGAAAGAGAAAGTGAGATTTTCATTTTCTCTCGTGTGCGCATGCGCGTCGTTTGTCTTTTTTTATTCCTTTCATTTCAATTTTAGTTTCCCCCTATACATTTCTCTCTCTCTCTCTCTCTCCCCCCTTCCCTTTCCAACCTTTTCCCCTCTCCAATTTAATATTATGGGGTTCTTGGATGGGAAAAGCGCAACATAATATTGACCTTGAGAAAAAAAAAGTGGATCATTTAAGTTTATATAAATTTCGATGTGCTTACGCACTTGTCCTTGTTTGCACAGTGTTACACATACAGGAAAGAAAGATAGACGGGGTTTAAAATATATAACTAGTGGGGTAATATATATATATATATATATATATATATATATATATATACTATATATAGACTAAACTTTTCATGCATTTTTCAAAGCTCTGAGGATTTTCATTTCTTTTTTTTTTTCTAAATTCTAAACAATTGTTTTGACAATATAATAATAGATCAAAACCTATTTAGAATCTCTTCTTAATTTATAATACACACACCTTTAATAAAAGCAAACAGCATTCTTTTATGCATAATTATCAAGCTATTCACGGATAATCTTTTAGCCTTCTTTTTTTTTCTTTCACCCACTTAATAAATGTCTTTCCCTCCCATTCGATAAACGGGTTTCTTCTTCTCTTTCAGAAAGAGAAAAAAAAAATTGTTTTTTTTTTTCTCTTCTTCTTAATTTTTTAGACTACCTTTTTTTCTTTTCTCAAATGAAAATCTTAAATTATGGCAGTCGTGTTTCAAAAGCTATAAAAATAAAGAAGAATGCATCTTTCATTCTTTTCAAACACATTTTCTTTCACTCTCTCTCTCTTTAGTTTTAGTTAATCCCCTTCACACATTTATAGCTATGACATTGATTAAAATCACTGAGGATTAAGGCAGAAAGCAATACAATTTAATTAGGAACAAAGCTATGGAAAAATGTGAAGAAGAATTTGAGGAAAAGAACTATCTCTCTCTCTCTCTCTCTCATATACAGTATATACATGTATGATGATGATAATGATGATAAAGAGAGACTGAGAATTAAATTAATATAAACTGAAGTGTAACTTAACAGAAAACCTATACATAACACTAGCTCTGAGAAAATCTATCCTCAGATTTAACTCTTTTAATTACAATGCCATAAAATCATTACGTCAATTAGTAAAAATGATGTATTATTTTTGCAAGTTTTTTTTTAAAAAAAAGGCTGTTACATTTAGATGAGATTTTATGAGGGTTGACACGCGTCTTAAACTACCTGATTAAACATCCTTTCAAATTTAAGTATACTTCTTCTAATACATAGTACACACATGAGTTAAATGAATTCAAATTAAATGTGTTTAGGTGAATTATACGGAACTCAGTTAAGGACATGAACCAAATAAAAATTGACTTTATAATTAATATTTTAAATTGAAATACTAAATCAATATTTTGTCAATAGTTTATATATTATATTTAAGTATTAACTCAATATTTTCAGACTAGTGGGGTAACCCGTCATAAATGATGGAAGCAAAATTCACAGGCAACTGTGCGCATGCGCGTCGTTTTTTCCTTTTTTTACTCCTTTCATTTCAATTTCAAGTCACCCCCTCCCACTTTTCTCTCTCTCTCCCCTTCTACACTTTCCAACCTTTTCCCCTCACCCCTCCCACTTTTCTCTCTCCCCCTTCTACACTTTCCAAAGGAAGAGTTCAACATATAGTTGACCTTGAGAAAAAAAAACCAGTTCATTTATTCAAATTTATATAAATTCCGACGTGCTTGAATGGTTTTGTTACTCCACACATACACACACATACACAGACCTGGGATATTATATATATAATTGTTAACTGAATAAATTGAAATGAAAATATTGTTTGTTTGTCCTTCACAGAGGGCTTTGTAAAACACGTTTATTATTTAAACGCATTTAAATTATCAGATGTGTACTTGGTAAAAAAAAATCAAAATAATCAGATAATGTTTTCACGTTAATATGTTTTTTTTTAAAAAGTACACCTTTTTTATACCAATTTGAAGAAAAAAAAGACCAAATTAACACTTTTTGACTTATGAAGTTATGAAAAACAAAGCAAGAATATAAAATTAACACAAAATGAACAAGCCTTTAAACCAATAAACGTTTAGTTTTATCGTTTTAACGTCATTTGACGACTTTTTTTCCCCCAACTTTTGATGGAAATTAAATGACGAAAATATATAATCTTAGAATTTGAAAACATTTATTTAAAAATGAGTAAAAATACGTCATTACAACTATTAGTGTTAATAAATAGTTAATACGAAAATATTTTTATAAACTAGAAGAATAAATTATTAACGTCAAAGTATTGTCACGTAGTTATATTATGGGGAAATTTTTTTTAAAAGACCGTCTTCTTAAAACTAGGCAATTTTTAAATTGCCATAAAAAGCTTTTATTGGGGGGGGGGCTTAAACATGTTAACAATGAAAAACACTATTTCTAGTTTCTATAAAAACCTTCAAGTTTATATTAATGTTGCTTCTTTAAAATATTAATAATAGGTTGCGAGTTGTTCGCATCTGAAACGCATTGTTTCCACTAGTGTTAAAAATTGAACTTTTTGAAAATTTCAACTGGTGGAAAAATAGAAGAAACGTGACCTCTGCCTACGATAGTGAATAGGCGGCGGGCCACGTGTCTTCTATTTTTCACCAGTTGAAATCTTCAAAAAGGTCAAATGGCGATGTTGGAACCACCACAGTTTTATTCACAGGCAATTAGAAATCGGGACGAACAGAAGTTGGCTCCGCCCTTTTTATGACGAACGCAACTTCTAATTGGTTGGTTATGTAGTTTGACGTCACATGCTCCGCCCTTTTCAACGTCGAACTACACAACAAACCAATTAGAAGTTGCCGGCCGTCATAAAAAGGGCGGAACCAACTTCTGTTCGTCCCGATTTTTAATTGCCTGTGTTTTATTCAGGCATACGCGATCCGATTTGTTGGTTTCAACAAAATTGATTCCGATAAATCGGCCCGTTTATGTCCACCTTGAACCTGTGGCACAGTATGTGTCCATCGTTGGATCCATCGTTTTACCCATACTGGTCTCCAACAATTGCCAGTTAGACACATCGCACCTCGGCTCGAAGAGACAGGCATTTAGAAATCGGGACGAACACAAGTTGGCTCCACCTATTTTATGACTGGCAACTTCTAATTGGTTTGTTCTGTGGTTCGACGTTGAAAAGGGCGGAGCATGTGACGTCAGACTACATAACCAACCAATTAGAAGTTGTGTTCGTTATAAAAAGGGCGGAGCCAACTTGTGTTCGTCCGGATTTCTAAATGCCTGTCTTGAAGAATGGCACAACTAAAAAAAACACTTTTTGGGGGGAAAATGAGTTTAAAGTTGCATTTTTTTTTCTATCTCAATCTATTGCAAGATAGCCAAATAAACAGATATCGTAAATAGTCAAAACGGTTTTTGCACTTGAAAGGCTGAGCAAAGTTAAGCCATGAAACTTTAAACTCATTTTCCGAAAAAAGTGTTTTTTTTTGTGTTGTGCTACTTACTTTTCCAGTGGCGGAGCGACATGTACGTTCGCAATTGATGAACCGGTCAGACTATGCGTCCAACATTGATTCCAATGTTGGGACAAACATTGGAAATCTTTGACGCGAGACAACTAAACCGACACCTCCCCTAATTAAAAAAAATGTTTTAGGCTGCGTTGCGAGCCACGAATGCACCACTGTCTTCACTTCTTCATCAGAGGTGAATCTTCGTTCTCGAAGCTGCTTTCAGGGGACCAAACAGGTGAAAGTCCGATGGAGCAAGATCATAACTATATGGATGATACTTTAACACCTCAAAACGAAGTTTTTGCAGAGTGTAAACAGTGTGGGCAGGGGTGTTTGCGGACGTGCATTGTCACGCAAGATCAACAACGTCTTTGAATAGCAGTCCTCTGTATTTAATCCGAAGTTTAGGCTTCGATCAGCTCTACAGTAAAGCATATCACTGTAACGTACACTGTTGATTGTTGAACCTTTTTTTTCCTGATAGTGTTCCAATACTGGCTAGTGATTGGCAATTTCGATTCGATATTTTAATATATCGATAATTTTTGAAATATCCAGTATTTTTGATACTTAACTTTGATACTTAACTTTGATACTTAACTTTGATACTTAACTTTGATACTTAACTTTGATACTTAACTTTGATACTTAACTTTGATACTTAACTTTGATACTTAACTTTGATACTTAACTTTGATACTTAACTTTGATACTTAACTTTGATACTTAACTTTGATACTTAACTTTGATACTTAACTTTGATACTTAACTTTGATACTTAACTTTGATACTTAACTTTGATACTTAACTTTGATACTTAACTTTGATACTTAACTTTGATACTTAACTTTGATACTTAACTTTGATACTTAACTTTGATACTTAACTTTGATACTTAACTTTGATACTTAACTTTGATACTTAACTTTGATACTTAACTTTGATACTTAACTTTGATACTTAACTTTGATACTTAACTTTGATACTTAACTTTGATACTTAACTTTGATACTTAACTTTGATACTTAACTTTGATACTTAACTTTGATACTTAACTTTGATACTTAACTTTGATACTTAACTTTGATACTTAACTTTGATACTTAACTTTGATACTTAACTTTGATACTTAACTTTGATACTTAACTTTGATACTTAACTTTGATACTTAACTTTGATACTTAACTTTGATACTTAACTTCAGTTAAAAATTTCGATATTCGAAATTTTTAACTGAAGTTAATCCACTTTCTATTTGTCGTCATTATGCAGGTTATTCTGCTTGTTGAACGTCAACCACGTCATTTTAGAATGATTTTACATACTTTTGTTGACACCACTAGCAAAGTCTAGCTAGCAAGTAGAAAAACGAAATATTATATTATTATGACCCAAGCTACGTCTGTTCCATCAAAACAAATATTTTCATCAGCTGCACAAATCATTTCGGCCAGGAGAAATCACCTAAACCCCAAAAAACGCTGATATGATGATCTTCCTTCATAAAAATGTGAAATTTTGAATCTTCTGAATCTCTCAGTCATTTAAGTTGTTTTTTTTCTTATTTAATATAATTTTTGTCATTTAATTTATTCTGATGTAAATTGAAATAAAAGTGCTTTGTCAAATAATTTGTGCAATTTTATTATCGATATTTTGTATGAAAAAATTAAAATCGTCGATACCGATACACATACCGATATCGCCTATCACTAATACTGACCCTTGAGAATCCCCAGGGCCGTCTTAGGACATGTCGGGGCCCTTGGGCACACAAGAATTGGGGGGCCATTGGATAGTAAAAGAAAGTGAATGACAAGAATGTTGACGGTAATTCTTAGTAGGTATCTACCTAAAATTAGAAAAAAATTTGAGCTCCTTTTTTTCGTGTAAGCGAATATATCGTCCTTTCGGGGCCCCCGTGAGGTCGGGGGCCCTGGGCACGGGCCCCGTGTGCCCTTATAGTAAAGACGGTACTGAGAATCCCAGAAAAGCAGAGTGCGGATAATTTTTTAACTCAACCCCTGGTACAATTGAATCTTTCTAGTTTTCAGTTTCTTCTTAACATTGTTTCTTGATGAATGCTGATAGAAAAAATATTGATGACGCTAACAATTATATAGCTCAGGTTATTTTTTTCCACTTTTCATAATAATAATAATAATAATAATAATAATAATAATAATAATAATAATAATAAAAACTGCTGTTGCAAAATTTCAAACTGTTATTTGATTGGCAATCACTTTTTTTGTTGTTGTTTTATGTGTACCAAATGAAATGAAGCGAAATGAGATACCCCTCCCCCCCCCCCCCTTTTCACTTCCCCTTTTTTTTTCGTCTCATTACAAATTCCTCTTAAAACTACAGAATATTTGTTTTATGCTTTATTGGTTTAATGTGATAACCAGATAAGCATTAATTATTAAAATTGGATGGTGGCAAACAATTTATGTAAACAATAAGTTATAATAAGCTTCCTCCATAATCAACATGTAAAAAAGTAGATCTGCTTTACATGAATAAACATTTGTAATGTTTTTTGTAGGTATTTGCTTAACCAGAAGAAGAAAAGAAAGCTGCAGAAAAAAATTCTCCTTAAATACAACTAATTACTTAAAATAAGTTGGCTGCAAAGCAAATCTGCTAACGGAGTTTAGATATAGATTTTACATAAAGGGCAAAACATTTTTTATAAACAACTTTTATGCAAAAAATAAAAAGTTTCTTTAAAATTACATAAATTGCATAAAAATCCGAGCGGAATTGTTATAACATTTCCATCAACTGTTTCTCAATTTGTGGCCCTAGTACCAATTGTGAAGTAATTTTCATTAACGCAACTGCAACTGTGCTTTTTTAATTAAAGAGCCCGGGTTAGAGGTTAGATCTCGGTTACTCTCCATTGACAACTACAGTTCTAGCCTCTAACAAGTGTTTTTTATTGAAAAAAAAACAATTAGCACCTCAGCTGGAAGAATAGCACAATTAAAAAAACACTTTTTGGGGGGAAATGTGTTTTAAAGTTCAGAGAAGATTCATGGCTTTCTTTGCTGAGCTTCTGAAGTGCAAAAACCGCTTTAACTGTTCACATTATGGGTTTATTTGGCTCCACTACAACAGATTGTGATAGAAAAAATGCAACCTCCCCCCCCCCCTTAGAAAAAGTGTTTTTTTTTTAGTTGTGGCACACTCTTCCAGCTGAGGTGCGAATTGTTGGTTGATCTAAACGGGAATGTTACTTAACAATCAGATCTTCGAACACAGAAAAAGCGAAAACAATGAAATGTCAATAGAAAAAAAACCTCATAACAGTTTATGTTCAAACTGCCATATAAAATGTTTATTTTTTAAGATTGTTGCAATTTCAGGGTGGTCGGACCCGGATCACCAATATCATCAGTATTCATCACCTTGTGGCGACCCTGAGTGTCCGCCAAACTATTTTTTTAATTATTAATAATTTAATATTTAATATGATTTCATTTATTTGTATCTTCTTAATGAATAATATAGGATTCTTATATGAGAGAGTCGAGATTCGGGAGATTCGAGAATCTTTTAGGATTTGGATTCGAGAATCTTTTAGGATTCGGATTCGATCATTCGAGAAAACTTAGGATTCGTTCCACCTCTAGTACAAACCTGATAATTTAAATGCGTTTAAATAATAAACGTGTTCTACAGAGCCCACTGTGAAGGGCAAACAAACAATATGTCGAATTCAATTTATTCAGTTAATAATATAATCTGAAAATATTGAGTTAATACTTAAATATAATATATAAACTATTGACAAAATATTGATTTAGTATTTTTCAATTTAAAATATTAATAATAAAAGTCAATTTTTATTTGGTGTTCATGTCCTTAACTGGATTCCGTATAATTCACCAAAACACATTTCATTTAACTCATGTGTGTACAAGGTATAAGAATTAAACATTTAGCTTTTAACTAAATCAGAAGTGTCCATTAAAACTTCTAGTCATCAGTGCTCATCACTCATCAAAGTGATAATAGTCTTTGAGTCTTTGAGAAACTTCAGTGCCACAAAGTACAAATATCAATCTCTGAATTACATCCTATCCACACACACACACACACATACACACACACACACAATGTGTGTGTGTCTTGTCCATCCACACAAGTATATTGTTGTAGATTGACCAGGTTATCTTCACTGACTCAGAAAAATACTTCTTTACTAAAGATCTAATGACTTGTCCAAAATCTCTTTAGAGAACCATTGTATATAGATATACTTCCACACTGGTGGTCTCTCTCTCAATCTCTCTCTCTCTCTCTCTCTCTCTCTCTCTCTCTCTCTCTCTCTCTCTCTAGACACACAGAAGAAAAAAAAAAAGAAAAGAGAATCACCCTAGAGAAATATGGTACTGAAGAAAACTGTAGCAACCAAAATGACCGGAAGTGCACCCATTTAACGCATCTTAGGGGTCATAAATCGATGAGATCTTCCCACATGCAAACCCAACCTCTCTTTCTTTCTCTCTTTCTACATCGCCATCATCATCATCATCATCAGACTTTTATCCACATATCATAATGGATAATAATTGAAATAAAATGATACTGTTTTTTTTTTTTTACCAAATAACACATTTAATACACCATTTTTCAGTCCTTGAGAAACAAGCAAACCGAATTTTTTTTTTCATTTTGAATGCAAGACACAAGTCCAAATACAAAAGAAAAGAAGAAAAAAAAAATTTTCAATCCTACTACCAAAAAAAAAAAACCCAACACAATTTATGATGACTTGGTTTCTTGTGACACCAAAGGCTTAGTCTTGTTTTTTGGGGGGTTGCATGTGCTTTTTGTATCGATTTCCAAATTAAGGACAGAGTAAAGTCAAAGTGAAAAATCAGTCATTCTGTAACACCACTAGTCGATTTGGTAAACATCCTTATTCGGAATTAACTATATGCTAAATTATTAGTAATTTATGTAATGAGAAAAATGCCTATCAGAACAAGCAAATCTACAAAGTTGTCATTTAATTAGGGCATTTGTCTAGATTTGCTTATTGTTTTAGGCAATTTGCACAGTGTACACAAATTTTACACATTCACCAGAAAACTGAGGGAAAATACAACTGCGAAATATAACGTATAATTTAAATAAATCTATTCTATTTGATAGAAGAAAAAAAAGGCTGAAAAAAAAACCCGAAATTTGTTTCAGGACAGACTAATCTAGGGTCACTAGGTGACCTAAACTTTCAGATACGAAATGTGGGTCACTCAATGACCTAAACTTTTTTTACATTCTGGGGGCTGCACCATTCAGACCCACTGCAACAAGCTTAATTTAACCCAACCCACCTAATCACAAATATAAAAAAGTTCTAAAGTGTATGTCACTGAGTGACCTACAGTTAATACCTAAAAGTGTCGGTGACCGAGTGACCCACAGTTCTTCTCCAAATAGCTACATGAAAGTGTAGGTCACCTAGTGAAATACAATTAGTCTGTCCCAAATTGTTTCAACCTTTTCCAAGATGCTATGCTGAATTACATTTTATCAGCCAATAGGAAACTGTCCAATAAATGTATGCTTTGTTTTGGTTTATTCTCATATCCTTCTTTTTTAATAAAACTCAAAAATGTCTTCATTTTTTTATTCTACTATTGACAATAAAGTGAACAAAAGCAGACATGTTAAGGAGACTGTTTGTTGTTGTTGTTGTTGTTGTTGTTGTTGTTGTTGTTGTTGTTGTTGTTATTTCTATTTTCTACTACTTTCACGAATTTGAGACCCGTGTATTACTATAAAATTGGTGGTTTTACAAATTAACTAGTCAAAATAAAGAATGACTTGCTTTTTTACACTTTGATGGTAACATTAGAAACAAAAAAGGGGGGGGGGGGCAAAAAAAAAACAATGCAAAGAATAAATCCAAATAAAACACGTTCACTTTCTGCAACCATTTTCATTCAACATGGGGATTTCTCAAATTGTGTAACGTTTGCAAACAATAAAATTTTAATGTTTACCTAACACCATTTATGGGTGAAACAGAGGAGACACACATACACACACACACACACAAAGGTACATAACAATAAATATACATACACAAGCAGAAAACAACACATACAAAATAAGCTTCAGAAAGAAATATATATATATTTTAAAACTTCTTCTACATTCTCTGCTGAAACCTTCCAAAAAATGGCATTAACGAATATAAAAAAAAGTTTTCTCACAAACCCTAAACAAAGAAGAACTTTCAGTTACTAAGCGCTCTTAAAGTAGCTCAAATAGCTTTTGTGTTTATGAAGATCAGTTTCTGTCAAAAGTTTGTCAATCACAGAAACTGAAATAATGACAAAACATTTTTTTGCCTGCATATATTTTTGATATGAATTGTATTGCACCTCATTTCAAACAAAGCAACCTTTTCGAGGTTACTAACCTAACCTAACTTTTTTCATGGTGTGAATCAGGCTTAAATAAAAATTTCCTCATTACTTTGACCGCTGTTTTTAACCGCTTGTTTTCTTCCATTGTCTCTGACTATTTCAGCTAGTGGCTTTAGTGGAAATTACAATTACAAATAAAATACTCTGCAAGCAGCTGGTTGGCATATGGCAGAGGGACCTTAAGATCCAAGTGCTGCAAGATGCATTGTCAATATACAGTATAACAACTACAAAAAAAAAATAACCTGCATTGAAAATTTAAAAAAAAAATATCAATGCAGTCATGAAAATTTAAACCCACAATTAATTAATAAAATCATCAATAGCCTGTTTAGGAAGAGCATTCCATTGTCGTATAATCAGTAGCGTAGCTAGGAGGGGGGGGGCGGCACTTGTTTGGGGGTGGTTTTTTAGTGTCGGGATAAAAGGAGCTTTATAAAATTCTTTTAAAATGGCCCAAGAAGGAATTATGAAATTATTGTTGCTCGCTACGCTCGCAGAATGTATTTTGCAATCCAGCATTATGTTTTTTAAGTCCGGGTACTGGTTTATTTAATAATTTCATAATTAATATAAAATAATATAAACCATTTCAATCACTGGATGTCGATAATATCGTTTGGCCCCTCCCAGACCAGAATCCTGGTTGTGCCACTGATGTGTATCGTGTTGTGTTTTTCGTAAGAAAGGGGGGAGGGGGCAAACTCAAGAACCGCCCCAGGTGGCACAACCTCTAGCTATGCCATTGCGTATAATGCTAGAAAAAAAGACTAGTACTCTATAGGTAGTCTTGGAAAAACATACAATGCTTTCCATATAAACTAATTTCTGATCTACCATGAGCTAAACTATCAGTAAACATATCTGCCCCAGACAAATCTCGCTGCCCTATGCAGACTACCCAATAGTGGTTTTGTTATTGACAATTAGCAGTTTTGTTTTTATTAATTACAAACACAAGTAAACATAAATTCAAATAGGAAGGCAATAGACAGGAAATGGAAAGGAACTTAATATATTGTTATCAACTTATATATGTTTATAGCATAATGCTGTATATGTTAAACAAAAATAAATTTGTTGAATATGATTGGTAATTGTGATTAACAATAGTCTTCATAAAAAGTTAATCGAATAAATTGAGTGGAAGAATTTTGAATAAACATGTTTTCAGCAGCGCAGTTTTAACCAGGAAAAAAAATCAGAACAACCACCACTAGTGGCAAAAACGTTCTCAACATGTCACTCGTTTGTTTTTAACGTGTACACCCTTATGTTTTCAAAGTGTAGCTAGCAACAGCATTAGGGTAGGTTTATACTCCAAACTTTGCTAAGACTTGCAAGTTTTGAAGCTCCTAAAATTAGCTCCCTCGAAGCTTAGCTTGTTCATACAAACACGTGGTCATGCAAGCTTCAAGAGCTGCATTTTCTAACCTTTTTTACTCTTGTCAAGCAGATATATAAAACAATAGTTCTAAACCCTTCTCCTTCTGGAAGAAAAAAAGGTGTGACTTGTTCACCTCATTTGTGTACTCGTTTCATGATTGGTGCTTTAAGTTGCTAAGCTTTGAAAAGTTGAACAATTTCAAAGCTAGCTTCATGCTCTGGCGAAGACAAAAACCTGAAGCTCTGACGTCATTTTTTAAGCTTCGCAGGCTGCTTTGCCACTTAGCAAGGGAGTATAAACCAAGCCTTAGAGCGAACGATTTCAACACACTCAAAAGGTAGCCCAGCTCAAGACAGGTGAAACCCATCGCATAGGATGTAAAGGTGGCAGTTTCATTATCTGTTGTGCAACTAATAAAAAAAAGGTTATTCAAGGTGGAATTAGGAAATCAAATTGATCAAAGTGACCAGGACTCATACTCCACTCACGAACACAAATAAAAAAAAGCCTGGCTGCCATGCATGCTACTTTTCATAAATTTCACACTATAGTGTGAAAAGTATGATGATTTCTGTCAGTAATGAGTGAAACAGGAAATTATTAAATGCACTTTAGAAGCTTGAAAAAAACACCCCGGACGTCAATGGGGTAATATATAAGCCGATATAACTATGAGCTGATAAAACTATGGGCCGATATAGGGGGCGCTAACATCGTTAAAACAATTATCGTTTGCAAAAAAAAAATGTTTCTAACGACTTATAAAATATAAAAGGTATGTCCATGATTAAGAAAAGAAAATTAACCTTCCTTCATAATTTGTTGAAATTCCAATAAAACGATCACAAGAGGCGAAAATCCTCAAACCATGTACCTGACTGACAAACTTTTTCCGTTGGATCGTTATCCTTTTTTCCCCACGTCAACCCAACGGAAAAATCGATCTGCCAGAGAAGTACAGTTGTAGCTAGGAGCTACTGAGTCACGCTTTTACTCCTCTTGTGAGTATTTAATACAGGCAATTAGAAATAGAGACAAACAGAAGTTGGCTCCGCCCTTGCCAACGTCGAACCACACAACAAACCAATTAGAAGTTGCCGGTCGTCATAAAAAGGGCGGAGTCCACTTCTGTTTGTCCCCGTTTCTAACTGCCTGTGTGTTTAATCGGAATATAACCGATTATCAAAGTAAGTTACTTTTGTTTTCTTATTACTCATGGCATAATACCATCTATATTTTAATTAAGACGTTAATTATATTTTTTAATAACTTAAGATAATTTAGCGATAACAGTCTTTAACTATGCGAGCGCCATCCATGTCACTGTTGCTGAATTAACAACGTTTATTTAAATTTTCTTAAGTGTGCAGCAATAGACTGCACAGCAGAGTACAACAATTTAACAAGTAATGTGACCCTGGCTTAATGTGACAGCAGCCAATGCAAATGGATTAATTTACCGATTAGTTTATAAATGTGCTATTATCAGAACATCAAACAGTGCCAATGTGTACTCATAAATATATGGCTCTGGTCTGGACCAGAGCCATAATTTCAAAAAAAAAAAAATTCCTTTGCAGAATGTAATTACATCGCGAAAACAGATGCTTAGGCTATAAACGGTCATTTCCAATTGAACCATACATTTATGTTCCATATATGTAAATTTCAGTAATACAAATTAATATTAAGCCTATCCAGTCTTTATCTTTAAATTAACGTTTATCAAACACATTTTTCTAGAGATATTACCGTGCAACAGATGCTTGAAATAACAGTAAAAGTCATAACCAAATTGGCTATATATTAATTTATAGCCACTCTATATCAATCTACTAATATGCAACAATATATTCCCAACCACATGTTTTTTTTTTATACATATGCCATTATTAGAAACCTAAAAGCTACCACACAATGTACATTTATATTGCATTCATCATTTATAGGTCTTAGAAACATTTTCACCACTTTTTTTTTTCTTCCTACTACTCATACTAGGTTTTTTTATAGGCTGTGTATTACTCAAATAAAACTAAAAGAAACTAAATTTTAATGGGTTTAAACACTACAAAACATTGGTTGTAAACAGTTTATGTGTTCTCCTTTTTTATTAGTAGGCGTGTTTTGTATTTTTTGTGTTTTTGAATTTTTTTCAAGTGTATGTTGTATTTACCAAATAAATAAATAACTAGAGAATGGAAAATAGCAAAATAAGGAAAATAAGACAATTGGGGACGGGTTAAACGTCTGTATGAAGATACTAACTAACAGGGGTGCCCAATGCCTCCCTCCCCTAAAGCCAGTGGAGAATTTACCGCCACCCTCCCACCAAATGCTGAAAGCGTTTTTTGACCTCCATTGCTCTTTAGAGCAATGGAGGTATATAGGATCGTGCAAGAAAAGGGGCAAAAAAGGATGTCTGTGTGGCTGTGTCCGGAACCCCGATTTTGTGGGTCGAACAACTCAAGAACGAGGCCACCTACAATAAAATGTCATCAGACCTAAAATGATGTACACATTCTGACGATGAAACTGGGAAAAAAAAATTGAAATTTTAGAGCGATTTGATATATAAAATTTCGATTTTTTAATAACGTAATTTTTGTTAAAAAAATCGAGATTCTTCCTCTTTCCAGTTGTAGCATTCATAAGGGGGACTTTTCTATTATTTAGGAGGAGTTTTCTTTTCTATGTTCTGTTATTATTTTAAATAACTTCTCAAATATAATTTTCATCAGTTTTAAAATGATCGAATTTTACATTGTTTGTATAATAGTTGTGTGAATAAGTTTCAATTGGCCATAAAATGTGTTGTTAAATTTAACGAAGTCTTTAAACTTTGGAATACATGAACATTCTCTCTATTTCACGAGAGTAGCGAGCGAGCGAGCAATTATTTTATAGTATACCCTTGCTATCAATTTCGGCAAGCATAGCGAGCCGTAAAAAAAGCACTTATAATATGACGTATAACAGTGGCTGAAACACACTACTTTCTTTTAAAATATAAATTAAATAATAAAATAATAAATTTGGATTTTTGCAAAATTCTGATTATTATAAAAATATTTTAATACAAAATTTCATTCACCCCACCCCCCCCCCCCCCCCAAAAAAAAGGCAAATGACGAGTTGCTCACCAGACTACCCCCCTGTGGGCACCCCTGCTAACTAATCCGTATCAACGTAGAAGTGCGCCAAATGAAAGAATTTTCAGGCCAATACAGAGTCCACTCTGTATCGGCTTAAAAATTATTTAATTTGCGCACTTCCTCTACAATGATACAGATTAGTCAGTATCATCATACAGAGGTTTAGTCCGTCCCAGACAATTGGCGTAAAATTAAATAACAACTTCAGCAAAATACATGTTATAGACCAAATTGTCATTTTGGCATTTACAGTATGGTACAATAATATCACTGTAAATATAGGCAGGGTGAACACAGCACAAACCTTAACCCCCCCCCCCCCCTCCCATATTAAAAGAAATAAATAAAGTTAAGCTTAACATCATGATGCAAGACAAAACTATCTATATTAAATCTACCAAGAGATTTTATGTTTAGCTTTGTTTAAGTTGCACTTCGGCTTGAGTTACGTTTTAGAATATGGCCGCCATTAGCTGGAAATGTCTTTTTTTTTTTCTCTTACGAGTGTAGTAGTATGACAGACAAGGGCTACTAAAATTTCAAACTAAATCTGTTGTGGTTTTATATATTTCTTTGTTCTTATTTGTTAAGAGCTCTCTCTTTATTGTTGAGTAAACATTGTTTACATCGGATTTCTTTGCATTATACCCACTGGCATATTTTAAGGGTTTCTACCACAAGAATAATCATTTGAGGCCATTAAACACGAAAACATTTTTTTTTTCCCACAGGTTTCACAGGCATTCACATTCACTCATTCATATGCCACATACTTAACCAACAGAATATAAATCAAACATGGCTACCACAGCTTAATACATTTTTCGTTGAAATGTTCAATGAAATTTGTAACTTTCAAGAGCTTTTACCTTGCTTAATGCCTTTATATGCACCTGAAAAAATGAAATGCATTTTTAAAAAAAATTCTACATGTTCTACAGAGCCCTGTTAATTAATAATGTTCAAACAAACAACATGCCGAATTCAATTTACTCACTTAATATAAGTCCATCTTCAATGGGTGTGATAGGCTTATTATCGCAGATTGAGAACATTTTGCAGTAAAACAACATTTCGAGTAAATATGACTTGCGTGATCCTGGTGTTAACCACAAGCATTTAGAAATCGGGAAGAATTTCAGTTGGCTCCGCCCTTTTTATGACGACCGGCAACTTCTAATTGGTTTGTTGCGTGGTTCAACATTGAAAAGGGCGGAGCATGTGACGTCAGACTACATAACCAACCAATTAGAAGTTGCGTTCGTCATAACAAGGGCGGAGCTAACTGAAGTTCTTCCCTTTTTCTAAATGCCTGTGGTATACACCTGCCTTGCGTTGAAAAAATGAATACAAAAAAACTCCATCAGGGACTTGAAACCACGAACCTACCTCTCTCTCACTTCTCTGCCAAAGACATAACCAATTTTGCTAACATTGTAAATTGTGAAATCAAAGGTGACCTTTACCATAACCCACGTGAGTTAATTTATTCTTTCAAAAAAAAATGTTGATGCAATAAAGCAAGTATTCCACAGGCAATTAGAAATCGGGACATACAGAAGTTGGCTCCGTCCTTTTTATGACGACTGGCAACTTCTAATTGGTTTGTTGTGTGGTTTGACATTGAAAAGGGGGGGGGGAGCATGTGACGTCAGACTACAAAACCAACCAATTAGAAGTTGCCGGTCGTTATAAAAAGGGCGGAGCCAACTTCTGTTTGTCTCGATTTCTAATTGCCTGTAGTATTCCTGGGTGATAACTTTAAATGTTCAGAGTTTCTGGTGAAATTTAATGATTTTTTTTTTCTCACAAAAATGAGGTAAACGGAGGAAAAATCAAAATTTTAATGTAGCCTACCCAGTGGCCGGGCAGTCTTTGAGTTTGCCACCCCTTCCTTATGAATTCCTATATTCCTTCCTATTGAATTAAAATTAAATGTGTTTAGGTGAATTATACAGAATCCAGTTAAAGACATGAACACCAAATAAAAATTGACTTTATTATTAATATTTTAAATTGAAATACGAAATCAATATTTTTGTCAATAGTTTATATATTATATTTAAGTATTAACTCAATATTTTCTGATTACATGTATTAACTGAATGAATTGAATTCGATATATTGTTTGTTTGCCCTTACAAAGGGCTCTGTATAGAACACATTTAATATTTAAATGCATTACTATTATTAGGTGAGTATTAGGTATAATCAATTTAATTAATAACTTAAGAATTACAAACAGGTGACATAAAGGGTAAAATTCAGGTTAATACATTAAATATGATAAGATATACAAAAAAGGAGGACAACGGACACGACTAATCCATTCTCATGACATAAGAGTTAAATTACTAGATGAACTAGGCCTACATGTTTTTTTTGTTGAGCAGGTGGGCCTTTAAAACCCAATTACAGTGTTGCCATAGGATCAACTATACACAGTTACACATAGCAGTAATATTCTTTATTGGTAAAAAAAAAATAAAGACAACCACAAAATTCAATAGAATGACGAGGTTTCGAGATTGCAACAAACCGCAGGGTTACCCTACTCCCCCCCCCCCCCTTTCTCCGCCCGACAAAACACACACACACACACAGACACTCAATTGTGGTCATGAAGGTCTAATTACGTTGCAAACAAAAGGTAGCTTCTTTATATATATATATATATATATACATATATATATATATATATATATATATATATATATATATATATATATATATATATATATATATATATATATATATATATATATATATATATATATATATATATATATATATATATATATATAGGGCCTACATAAGTACAGTATATGTGGTTTTGCCCACATAAGTAGCCCACCATTGTCATCAGTGGGAGATTAACGAAGAACTCAAGAGGATAACAACGAAAAAAAAACACTGAAAGCAGAATCTCTGTAATTCAACAAGAATATAATAGCAGAACCCCAACGTCAGAATGGATTCAATGTTCCTACTATTGCTACTGGGCTTTGAAAACAAAAAAATATATATAATCCAAGAGTTGGCATCATAGCAACCTATACATACTATATATATATACACATATATATATATATATATATATATATATATATATATATATATATATATATATATATATATGTATATATATATATATATATATATATGTGGGTGTGTGTGTGTGTGTTTGTGTGGGTGTGTGTTGCGTCCAGTTGGTGTAATTGTCTATTACACGAAATGTATGCTCAATTTCGCGAAATAATCATAACTTGGCCTCATGCAAAACGTGAAATGGGTATATATTTCGTGTAATGGACACATTACACCAAGTGGATGCATATGATCGTATACAATGTAATTTCGCCTTTCTTTAAATGAAATACGTATAAACAACAAAAAAACAAGAAAACGAGACAAGATAACTAGATTGGACAAACACACATACATATTATATGTAGACCTATTGTATTTCCTTTGTAGGTGATTTTTATATGGCTATATAACAGATGGTGGGTGCAGGCAAAACGCGTCTTGTTCAAAAGTTAACGATATCATAAAAAAGCTATAACAGAGGTGGCCAGCTATACACTACCTTTGGAAGCCACATTTCATGAAGGAATATTTGAAAGAGCTATTTATTTATCTTTGATAACAAAAGAAACAATTTTTAAAGTTTACCTATAGATCTTCCCTCCCCCCCCCTTCCCCGGTCAGCCTGATTCAGTCTCTCAAAGATGCCCACCACCTCGGACGCCTGGAACCAATCAGAAGGAGTGTTCAGCACACATGATTCATTTGCATAAGAGCCGCACCACTCGCCTGTGCGAGCCGCGCTATGGCCACCCCTGAGCTATAACGTTTAATATTTTTACCAGTTTTTAGCACCATATCAAAATTTCTTCACAAAAAAAAAAAGTAAAACATATTTCTCAAAATTTAACAAAATCATGAAATTTTAAATTTTTTAAAAAAAAAAAAAAAAATGAAGGGTTATGCGAAAACAAATTCATCTAAAACATACTTTGCCTAAAGAACGTTTTTCACCTTAACATTTTCAAAGAAATACATTTCACCTAAAAAAAATTATCTAAACATATTCATTTTAAACCATTTCATCTAAACTTTTTTTTTCTAAACCATTGAGCC
Source organism: Brachycybe producta (assembly GCA_036925085.1). Lineage (NCBI taxonomy): Eukaryota > Metazoa > Arthropoda > Diplopoda > Playtdesmida > Andrognathidae > Brachycybe > Brachycybe producta. Next base: position 7,012,656 of record JAUPFP010000004.1, read on the forward strand.
TAAAATAACAGAACTTTCAGTGCAAATTGAGATTGTCAAACTTTTCTTTTAGATGCCGAGTTTTCACTTAGCTATAAAATGACGGCAAAAACGAATTTTAAAATGAACTAGTGCTTTTTTTACAAATTACATTTTCAAACTTCAACAACATTTGATAGAAATAAATTTCATTGTGTTTTTTTTAAATAATTAACTAAAGTTTCAAATGTCCTTTATAGTTCCAGAGATATTCATTTAAGAAAAGAACGCGTTTTATCTGCGGCAACTAGGATAATGTTTTCTTGAAATATATACAGTAGATATTAAAAGGAATCCAAGTCTTTCTTATTTCTTCGAGTTATTACAAAACTGACAACAATTTTCAGATGAAAAACAAGCAAAAATTAATCCTATAGACATTTAGAAATCGCGACGAACACAAGTTGGCTCCGCCATTTTTATGACGACCGGCAACTTCTAATTGATTTGTTGTGTTGTTCGACGTTAAAAAGGGCGGAGCATGTGACGTCAGACTACATAACCAACCAATTAGAAGTTGCGTTCGTCATAAAAAGGGCGGAGCCAACATGTGTTCGTCCCGACTTCTAAATGCCTGGTAGGTTAGTTGATGACAGTACAAGTATATTAGCTACAATATATATATCTGCGGAATCAGTCAATCTGCAGATTGCCTACGCAATGTGCAAAACAACCAACCTGCTAGTAAATCTGCCGAAATTCAACACATTTTAGGTGTTGAATTTTTCAGATTCACTAGCAAGTTGGTTGTTTTGCAGATTTTCTAGGCAATCTACAGATTGACAGTAACATATACAGTATATATATAAACTGTATATTCTACAGAGACTGATGAAAACAGAAAAAATATCCCTCCCACTCCACCCACAAACAAACTGACACAAATTGATGATGAGTCTTAAAAAAAAAAAGAGCGGCCCATGGGACATATTGAAACTCAGTAAAGAAACATTTAGAAAGGGCTAAATGAATATTTTATGATGTTACATCTTGTCAAACGCACCTAGTAAACTAATATATCATATCTTAAAATATTCATCTGCCCTCTGTAATAATGCTTTATGCTTTACGTGGACCTTTTTCATACAATATATATTGGAGAATTAATAATAATAAAAAAGTCTAACTGTAGACACATATTGCAATTAATTTACACAAAAGCAATGGGAAAAAAATACAAACAAATGATCATATTCGTGTTTATAAGCAATTTATTATCATCTAAAAAAACACATTGCAATATATGGAGAATTTCAATCAGGAAAGAAAAAAAAAAAACGAAAAATCAATGAAATAATATAACAAAAAAACATTTTATTTTTAAAAAAAACTATCATTAAAAGTTTTACTTCCATTTCTCTCTCAGACTTTATAAGATTATACTGTATATATATATCGGTATAAAGAAAATCAGTATCTCTTAAGTATCTTCTCTAATATCATAATTTGCTAAGGGCTGACTCTCTCTCTATCTCCCCTTCACTCCCTGGCTTTGTGCACGAACGTTCTTGGAAACTACACACTCTAGAATCGTGAAATATACCCAGTGTACACATCTTTAAATCAGCTTCTTGGTAGGCCACATTAGAATTTTCGATTTTCCTCCGTTTACCTCATTTTTTGATGAAAAATCATCAAATTTCACCAGAACCCCTGAACATAAAAAGTTAGCAGCTAGGAAAGCTTGCTTTATTGCATCACGCTTTTTTTTTCAAAAAATAACATTTAACCCACGTGGGTTATGGTAAAGGTCATCTTTTATTTCACAATTTACATTGGTTGCAAAATTGGTTATGTGAACTTATGTCTTTGGCAGAGAAGTGAGAGGTCCTTTGTTCAAGTCCTGGTTGGAGTTTTTCTGTATTCATTTTTTTTCAATGCAAGGCAGGAATACTTATACCAGGATCAAGCTAAGTATTTACTCGAAATGTTGTTGTATATATTGCAAAATTATTCTTAATCTAAGATATGATGTAAGACTTTAACACCCATCGAAGACCGGCTTTCGTTCTAGTGAGGCAATATTTGGTATAGCTGTTTTAAGAGGCTACATAGCAAAATTACTTCGAAAAATCTCAGCAAAGAGCACTAGCATCGTTTTTCTATTGAGCCCATCGACCCGATGTTAAAGAAGAAATGTTAATTTTAAAAATACACAGTCGCGACAATATGTTCATTTTTCATATTTAAAGTTGTCCAATATTAAGTTTTCAAAGTGCAATGTGCACCTTAATGACCCTATGCAATTATTCTGCTGGCAGTTGCTGTGATTGTAGTGTTAGATGGTGCCACTAACCCTCCCAATGGCTTCCATAGAAATGCACTGTCACTTTTGCTACGAGGCTGGCCCTCTTGGTCCACCCATGATGGGTGGATCGGGCTGCGGACCAGCCTCTGCTCAAGTTTTTACTGGTCGGGACATTCTCTCATGAACCCGGGCCCTCTTGTTAGCCGTTGAGTTCCTCTAGTCCAGCCCGGTAATGGACCACAAAAAGACCGTTTACTCAGGAATCTTCCTGTACAGTAGTTGACGATACCGATGTCACTGTCTCTGTCTGAGTCACTTGGAGGTTCCAAGCGGAGGTACTCAGAGACTTTCTGAGTCCCTCCGTCAGAAATCCCGTCTGCTGGGTTCTGTAACTCCAAATGTTCAATACAAAAAACTGACACTTTGTTGTCGATAAAAATGTATAATTTCTTTATTAACTCTTTATACCTCTACATTATGGTATTGCACTTTACATAATCGAATATGGATCTCTTCGTAAGTCAGAACTTCAACTTTACTCGAGATCTCCACAATTCTAACTGCTCTCACACATAAGTCCCACGGCAAACTTGTTCGGTCTCCTGGGAGAGGCAACTGTCACCTCAGGGCTCAATGATTGACCAACTGAGCCAATCATTGCTCTGGGCTGGGGATATTACCTAAAAAGGAAAAGTATTTTTGGGGCTCTATTCCCAATTCTCACCGTCCGACTGGGTTCCACGAATTCACTCAGAATTCGGGCCACCCAAGTCTGAACATCTGTGCACCAAAAGGTGAAATACTGTCAGAAAAGAATTTCGACAGGGTGTTCCACAACTCTGTGAATACAGGGTGTCACACTTTTCAACCCTGACTCAACTTCCTTTTTTTTCACGTGGCAAACTTGTAATTAAGTCGCTATTTCTACACGTGCTCGCTTGACTTATATGTACTGGGTGAGTTTGTCACACTGGACGCTTTATAGCTAAAAGGCATTCAATTTCAACTAATTTGGCAAGTGTAGGTTGCCACCCATGAATTTTGGCGCCATCAACCTTGTATTTACAAAAGTATTATTTCTATGGAGCCCTCTTAAAGTAAATGCTAGCAAATGGGGATCCATAGAGCTAACTGGATTTCTACTTTTTCTAATAACTGGATTTTGACTAATGATTAGAATACTCTTGCCTCTAACCAGTAAGTTTGATTGAAAAGAAAACAATTGTAGTTGCCCTGGAAAAAAAAGAGAAATAAGTGCGAAATGTGTCTACTTAAATTTTAACAAAGTGGAATACGCTAGCGTAGGACTACTACCACTGCTCCTCACATAACCCTTTTTTCTTTTCTTCACAAACCCATTACCAACATTAACTATTCTACTTGTATAATCAAAAAAAAAAGTGAAGCCCATAAGAACACAGACTCACAAAAGAGAATGAGAAGAGAGAGAGAGAGAGAGAGAAGAAAAAAAAGGAAGAAAGATATTATGTACTAGAAAGTACAGAGAGAAAGAGAAAGAGAGTGAGAGAGAGAAAGAGCGAGTGAAAGAAAGAGACCGTGAGAGAAACATTATTATAGAACACACTCAGTAAATGAATAATCGATGTTCCAAGCAGATGTTTCAGACAATGTGGGTATCCTCACAAAGTACATTTGTGTAATTTTGAGGTTCAGTCACAGAACCCATTAACAGAAACCTCCCCCCCCCCCCCGCTCCACACACACACACATCCCAGATAAAACAACTACCACCATCTTCTCTCAACATATTGCAATTGTAAAAGATAGAAGAAAAAAAAAACAGATACACAAGTGTATTTATTGATCATCATAATCGCCATAGGGTCATCATTATCATCGTTGCAAGTCTATTGGAAAAGTCCTTGTCAAGTTTTAAAACTCAACTCTAGGTTTAGTGAGCGATGTATTACAATTGCATACAAGAGCTAGAGAGAGAGAGAGAGAGAGAGTAAAGAATGTCACTTGCAACAAGTAACTTACTTGCAAAATCGTCATTGACTCATTACAATATTTGACAAATAATTTTCATACATTTTGTAAGAGGCTACATCACAAAATTACTTTGGAAAATCTTCACAGAGAACGGTAGCATCGTTTTTCTTATTGAGCCCATATACCCAATGGTAAAGAAAAAAATGTTAAGTTTTTAAAATACACAATCGCGGCAATATGTTTATTTTTCATATTTAAAGTTGTCCAATATTATGTTTTCGAAGTGCAATGTGCACCTTAAATATATCCTAATCGAGTGATAGAAAGACAAAAATTTGGTAAGTGCGGTTATGTTTATTTCCTCCATTGATTACTGCTCAAATAAGAAAGAAAGAAAAACATCCATTAAAATGCTCGTAAAAATACGTTAAATTTTTTTTCAAAAACCAGAAAGAAAACAGTACGTGTGCACTAATGTGTTGGCTTCACTGTGGATTAATTGTGGTTTTTAAAAATTATTTTTATGTATTTTTACGAGCATTTTAATGGATGTTTCTTTCTTATTTGGGCTTACTCAATGGAGTTAGAAATTCGCAATTTTGAAATAGTTTTTAAAAAATATAACCGCAGTTAACAATTTTTTGTCTTCCTATCACTCGATCAGCATATATTTAAGGTGCATAATGCACTTTGAAAACATAATATTGGAGAACTTTAAATATGAAAAATATAAATATATTGCCGCAACTGTGTATTTTAAAAATTAACGTTTTTTCTTTAACAATGGGTCTATTGGCTCAATAAGAAAAACGATGCTTGCGCTCTTTGTGGAGATTTTTCGAAGTAATTTTGTGAAGTAGCCTCTTAAGTCTGTAATAGTTACTAAGACCTAAAAAAAAAGGAAAAGATGAAGTGAAACCAATATGTCAGGCAAACATTTGTTTGAGTTGCTGGCCTAAAATTGTATGTGGACGCAAGGGAATAAATAGGAAATGAAGGTTGGTGTTTATCAAGGGAGGAAAGGTGCCTTTCATTTAAACAAAAAAGTGTCAGATCCAATTTTGTTGGAATCACTAACAATTTTGGTATAAAATGCACAATAGAACAATAGAAAAAAGTAGCCACGAAGTTTATAAAGCATTTCAACCAAACTCTACCAGTGTAAATCTTGCATATAGGCTATTAGAGCAATTTCTTTTTTAAAACAACTTGTAGATACGAGTAGATACACGCAACAAATTTCCTTTATCTTTGCACTTATACTCCCCTTTCCTATATAAAAATTAAGTGCAGTTAAATAACCAAAGTAGTATTCAACTTTATTCAAATTTAGATGGTGCACTTTATGTGTTTTCATTTGGAAACGTGCTTCATTTTGGTTAAAGATGACGTTCCACTTCCTGTTATGTTTCCCAACTAAGTAGGAAAAACACAGACACATCTGAGCTGACGCGATTCAGGCCCGAAACATTTCAACATTGTTGCGAGTCTGAATTTACAACTGACGCGATTCAGCCCAGCAATAGTGTATCGCAAGAAATAATCCTGGTGTGTACTAGCCATTAAGATCTACCTAGCATGTTTCATGTCTTGATGCATGAAAATAAATTTGTACTATTATCATTTTGGCTGCACCAAACACATTGCAAATGTTATTGGGTTTTGGCATTCATTTTGCATACTGCAATTGGACTTTTGTCTCTTTGCCACAGGCCTCTTTAGTAATTTTTCAAATTCAAATTCAAAATAAGCTTAGTGTTCATTCACATCATTACTGACCAAAATTCTGTTCTGGTTGTTTCTGAGTTTCAGATCAAAACATATTGTTTTGGAAAAAATTTCTGCACAACTCCACAACTTTTTTGGAAAAACGAGTTTAAAGTTGCATTTTTTTTTTACTTTCTCAGTCTTTTGCATGGGGGAGCCAAATAAACAGATATTGTTAATAGTCAAACGGTTTTTGCAAATAAAAAGCCCATCAAAGTAAGCCACCAATCTTCTCTTAAGAGGCTACATCACTAAATGACTTCGAAAAATCTCTGCAAAGAGCGCTAGCATCGTTTTTCTATTTCAAAATCGCGAATTTCTAACTCTTATGTTAAACTCCATTGAGTACGTGCGCGTAAGCAAAAAAACCTTTAAAATGCTCATCACATGCGCTAATGTGTTGGCTTCACTGAGGTTTAATTGTGTTTTTTTAAAATTACTTTTAGGTATTTTTACGAGCATTTTAATCGATTTTTTTGCTTACGCGCGCGTACTCAATGGAGTTTAACATAAGAGTTAAAATTCGCCATTTTAAAATACTTTTTAAAAATAGAACCGCACTTATCAACTTTTTGTCATTCTATCACTCAATCAACATATATTTAAGGTGTACACTGCACTTTGAAAACTTAATATTGGGCAACTTTAAATATAAAAAATGAACATATTGCTGCGACTGTGTATTTTAAAAATTAACATTTTTCCTTTAACATTGGGTCTATGGGATGAATAGAAAAACGATGATAGTGCTTTTTGCGGAGATTTTTCGAAATAATTTAGTGATGTAGCCTCTTAACTTTAAACTTTATCTTCCTCCTAAAAAGTGAGTTGTGCCACTCTTCTTGCCGAGGTACGTTATTATCTTCGATGACAATCAAATGTTAGCCATGCACACCTAGCACACAGTAATAATGACAACACCGACCTGTGCTATGACAGCATCATCATTCATCAGTAAACCTAGCACAGCTGACCAATGACCACCATTTCTAGTGCACTATAAACTTTTCCAGGACATTTGGGAAACTAGACTTACATACTATGTTAAGTCTAGTTTCCCAAATGTCCTGGAATCCCATCCCATTAGATGAGAAGAGACTAAAGAAAAATAGACGGGATCTGTGGGACTGATGGGATCCATTTGTCTTATTGGACTTGTGGGACCCATAGGACTGATGGAATCCATGGGACTGATGGGATCCATAGGACTCATGGAACTCGTGGGACTGATGGGAACCATGGGACTGATGGAATCTATGGGATGATTGAATAGGATGGGATGGGATGGGACCAACATTTTTTGCTACTTTCGGTCTCTATTACATAATTATTTTTATTTTTAAGTAGGGATGGGACATTCGAATCCTCGCATCCCGCGAATCTTGAAAAATATTCGACATTCAAAAACTCGAATCTTCGCGCTTTTTTCGTCTTTCAAATCATAAACCTAAAAAAACTGTTAAAAGCTTTGGTAAAATTAGTTTTAACTCCATTGACGTCCAGCAGAAGCGTTCACTAATATCACCTTGTGGCTTCCCTGAGTGCCACACTTGTTTTTTATTGTTATTAATTTAATACTTAATATTATTTCATTTATTTGAATCTTCTTAACGAATAATATAGCATGCTTATATGAAGGATTCGAGAGATTCGAGAGGTTTCACGGATTATTCGAAAACCTTTTAGGATTCGGATTTGAGAAAATTTAGGATTCGTCCCACCTCTACTTTTAAGTTATAATTAGGGCTCGGATTTTGATGCAACCGGAATGTTTCTCAATTTGTGGCCCAAATGCCAATTGTGAAGTAATCATCATCATCATCATCATTAGAGCAACTGCAATTATGCTTTTCTAATAAAAAAAAGGCTGGTTAGAGAGGCTAGATGTCTGATTACTATCAGTTGTCTACTAGAGTTCTAGCCTCTAACCATTTTTTTTTAATTAGAATGAAAATTTTTTTTTATCTAAACGAGATTGTCACTTCACAATTGGCACTTGGGCCACATATTGAGAAACATTCGCGTTGGTATTGCATTAAAATCCGAGCCCTAGTTATAACAATTGTGGTGCATTCACATTTCGTTGCATATCACACCAGGTAAAGATGAATCTGTCACCTTCACCTAGGTGCAGAGACTAAGAAGCCTTGACACCATCTGTGTGCTTCGCCTTCCACTTCTCGTAAAGCTTAACCTTCATTCATGCGACGTCGAGCGACCTACCTCGAGCGAGCGTCAGCGCACATGCGCGTCTTCATACCATATACATATACAAGCAACTATTAGCGACTTGTCAAAGCATTGCGACTTGCTACTCAGTCGCCAAGCTTCTGTTCAAACGGAAGCTTCAGGTCGCAAACGTTTCAAGTCGCTACCCAACAACCAATCAGAGAACAGTTTTTGCATATGGCGTCTTCGACGCCATATTCTATGACAACACACACCATGAAGACACGCCCAAAACATTTGTAGGTGAAGCACATATGTAGTGTGTGCCAGCGACTTGCTACTTCAAGTCGCTATATGCTAGTCATAATCCGCTAGTCACAGATGCTTTGCTCAAGGTAGCAGGTATGAAGTTCCAGCTTAAGAGTTTATTTACTCTAATTGTGAACAAATTACATTTAAGTGGAGTAATAACGATGAGCTAAGCAAGGGAATTAAAAGTTAACATGTACCTAAACCCCCCCCCCCCCCCAAAAAAAAACACCTAAAAACTCAATTTGCAATGTCATTGGTAGTAGCAGAGCCGAGAATCTGTACAATTTCAAGTCGACATATAGTTGTCGAATGTATTATCATATATAGCTCAAGACTTACTCAGAAGATCTGAAGAAGAAGAAGAAGAAGAAAAAACACTTTAGGATGTACAATAGGTACAACACACCATATATTCTTGCATGAAGAGCAAGAATGGGATTGTATTCTATTCACAAACATACACACACAAACGGAAGAAGAGGATCACAATTGTATGCCTCAATTATTGTGCAAGAATATCGGAAGTGAAAAAAAAAAAGAACGAAAGAAGAGAAGAAGAAGAAGAAGAAGAAGAAAAAAAAAAATACTTATTTGCTATATAAAAACCACTTAAAACAGGTTTAGGGAATCAAAATAGGATTGATTCTCATCATCATCTTTTTTTTTTTAGCAACAGCAACCTTTCAAAACTATCTTATTCTATAAACCCTATAGAGTGTACAATGAAATAAGAGGAGGAAGAAAAAAAAAAAACCCCTTCAAGTGAACTCCAAAGACGATGATGATGATGATGATTGTACCGCGATGACAACCGTAGAAATAGAAAGAGCAAAAAAAAAAAAAAAAAGAGAGATTCTGACAAAATCTTATTAAACTTTTTTGTCAAGCATATAAAACATATACAAGAAAATTTTTCAAGTTAATAATTATCTAAGTTGTGCTTCTATAGAAAAGTTGACACGAACCATGTCAAGAGTTGCTATAATTCAAGAAGATTTTCAATTTTGTACTGTAGTTCTTTTTTTTTTGTTAACCCTATTTGTACAGAGGAGTGACAAACACTAAGAAAATTTGAGAGATTTTTTTTTGCACGAACTGACTCTTAAGGCGCATTCACACTACGCTGGTTTACCAGCTGCTGGTTGCTGGTGGCTATTAGCAGCAACAGCAGGTAGCAGCAGCTTTGGGTTCACACTTGTCCAGTCACTGCTGGTATTAGCAGCACAAGTCATCCAATCACCATCTTGCAAAAACACAAAATCTAACAACCAACCAACCAACCAACCCAAGCAGTGGAGTTTCAACTACCCACTAGTGCTACTACTAGCGAGAAAAGGTTCACACTAGCTGGTAGCACACTGGTAGCAGCAGGAAGGGAGTCACATGACCAGCTGGTAGCTGCTAAAGTTGAACATGTTCAACTTCACCAGCCACTGTTAAAATCATTAGCCTGCTGGACAAAGCATCTGCTGGTATTAGTTCACACTATGCTGCTAGCAGGCTACAACCAGCCAGCAGCAACCAGCAGCTGGGAAACCAGCCTAGTGTGAATGTGCCACAAGAGTGCAAGAGTTAAATAACTAAGCAGACTAAGTAGGCCTAAAGCCTTTAGGCGGGCGGTCCTTTAAAACCAATTAAAGCATGTGTATGTGTGCGTAGGGGGGGAGAGGGTTGGGAGTTACGGTGTTTCAAAATGTTAGAAGAAGAAAAAACTGAAAAATCCGTTGGAATGCCACTTAAAAAATTAATCATTTAAGTGTCCTCTCAACTTTCATTGCTTCAAAACTTCCATGAAGTTTGCTATACAAAAGTATAGGTCTTAATACGAAACTCAAACCCTTTGAAATAACACAGGATCTAGTGTGTCATAAGATTTTAATGTCAAATTACGATTTCAGAGACCATTGTGGTTTCTAGAAGTTAAACACGCGATTTACTTTAGAATGATGCGGTTGAACATAATGTATATTTCAAACACACATTCTTATACTGTACTTTGTTGATGTGGTACAAAAACAACCACACATGCACCAAATATGGAAACGGAAATAGACGCACAACACACATAAACATTATATATATATATATATATTAAGCCAGGTCTGTGTACGTGTGTATCTGTCTGTGATAACGCTGTACAAACCTTAAAGCACATCGGAATTTATATAAATTTGAATAAATGAACGGCTTTTTTCTCAAGGTCAACTATATGTTGCACACTCCCCAACCAAGAACCCCATGATATTAAATTGGTGAGGGGAAAAGTTGGAAAGTGTAGAAGGGGAGAGGGAAACTGAAATTGAAATGAAAGGAGTAAAAAAGGAACAAACGACGCGCATGCGCACAATTGCCTGTGAATTTTGCTCCCGTCATTTATGACGGGTTACCCCATAAATTTTATATATATATTAAGCCCCGTCTTTCTGTCTATCTGGACCTAATGCTGTACACACAAGGACATCGGAATTTATATAAATTTAAATGAATAAATGAACCGCTTTTTTTCTCAAGGTCAACTATATGTTGCACCCTTCCCATCCAAGAACCCCATGATATTAAATTGGAGAGGAGAAAAGGTTGGAAAGTGTAGAGGGGGAGAGGGAAACTGAAATTGAAATGAAAGGAGTAAAAAAGGAAAAAACGACATACATGCACACACTAGAGAAAATGAAAATCTCATTTTCTCTTTCAAATATAAAAAGGGGAGGGGATAGAATTTCTTTTGCTCCGCCCTTTAAAAACCGTCAACAATTTCTAATTGGTTTGTTACTTAGTCTGACATCATAAAAGGGCGGAGGAAAAGAAATTCTAATGCTGGGCACAATTGCCTGTGAATTTTGCTCCCGTCTTTTATGACGGGTTACCCCACTAGTTATTTTGATATTGTGCTCCACTTTAATGGATAAGCAAGCTATTGGAGATGAAATCAAAGTGATTTTGGGCTCCATTTTCAAGAAGAAAACTTCTATTGTGGACCAGAGAGATCATTTGTTTGCTCTTATTGACCTGTTGATCTCTGCTGAAGAACGTCTGGAATGTGCTGACTGCAACTTCCAGGAGGAACCCACACCTCAATTGGATAGAAGTATTTCTGCTATCACATTGGATTCTTTCCACTTTGGTGCAAGTCATTGATAGTTTGGCCACAAGTACAAATACCAGATTGGCAAGTCTTGAAGGCCATACTAAGGCTATCAGCTGTACAAACCCTGTGTCTTCCCCCTCTATTCTTCAGTCCAGCTCCAGTGGAACAGCACTTACTACTGGTCCTGGTACATCTTTGACGTGGGCCTCAGTGGCAAAAAAGGGTTTGGCCCCTTTGGATGTCCCTGCAACCTCAAAGTCTTTACAAGTTAAAGATAAAGCTCCTAGGGGCAGGAACAAGTACCAACCTGTGTATCAAGAAAAAAAGAAATCTCAAGGCACTAAGATTATTGGTAGTAGGGCTGATGTCGCATCCCTGCAAGGAAAATACCAGCGGTTAAGGCTTTTTGTTAGTGGGTGCATTCCCACAACTTCCCCATAAGTCCTACGTTCCTATCAGGAAGAGAATGATAGTGCAGTTTTGGACGTCAAACAAACATCTCGTCCTGGAAGCTATGCTGCATTGTTTTTTATCTCAATTGATGGCAAGTCTAAGCCATTGGTTGTGGATGATAAGTTTTGGCCAAAAGACATTTCCATTCATGAATGGAAGGGTCCTGATCCCCATCCAAATGTTACTTGCAACTTGGATGCTTCTAATTTTGCTGGGTCAGTCATTCAACCCTGATGCTGGGGAGATTCTGGCCTAACAATACTGTTCAAGGATCAGGCATGTCTGAATTGTCGTGCAAATCGGGGCTAAAATGTCTTCTTATAAATGCACACAGTGTATGTAATAAACTTGACCACTTGCACCACTTTTTGCTGTCACGATCTGATGTCAACTGCTTTTGTTTTGTTGAAACATGGCTGTTTGACTCTATACCTGACTCTTTAATTGTACCTGATGGGTTTTCAGTTCTGAGATGTGATAGGGAATCACGTGGAGGTGGGGTCTGCCTAATATTATCCAGTGGTGTCCAGTACTCAAATGTGACTTGCTTTAGACAATGAGGAGAATTACTTTGTGTCACTCTTCATAATCATGGTTCCACCTTACGGTTCATTACATGCTATCAAAGCCCCCTTTGCTCTACATCAGAAACTGCAACCAATAGCTTAATAGATAGCTTGCAGTCAGTTTTAATCTTTCGTGGTCCAACAGTGATTGTTGGTGACTTTAATAGACCACACATTGATTGGCACATATTTTAAGCCAATAATACATTGGATATGTCTTTTGCTATTTTTTTGTTTGAAAATGCTTTCTCCCAATTAGTACTGTTTCCAACACGTGGAGACAATACTATCTTTAATTTTTTGTGATGTTGATAATGTTGTTTGTAATGTCTATGCGGATGAACCTTTTGTCTGAGTGACAATCCCCCTCATTTAGCTGTCTGCTTTGCTATTCCCAATTTTGCTCCAGTTGAAGCACACCCTGTACATCTCCATTCAATAATCTGGCCCAAAGCAAACCAATGTTTTGACATTGAAACAGTCTGGGTAGAATTTCAGTCTATTGTTCTCAGTGCAGTAAATATGCCCCAATTGTTTCCACTAGACGAGTGTCTTATGTTCCATGCTGTACTCGTAAGGCATTCGACCATAAATTGATGTGTTGGAGGAACTGGAAGCATACCAATGACCCCATAGCTCTGACTCTATATAAGCAATCAGTCTCTTACTATCGTCAAGTAGTTAGAGATAATGCTGCCAGACTTAAAATTGGTGCAGTTAGTAGTCATGATAATACTACCTTTTTAAGTTCTTGCACAGACATCTTTGCAATCATGCAAAAATTCCAAACTTGGTTTTAGAAAGTGGGGTAGTTAGTTCTTCAGAAACAGAACAGGCAGAATTCTTAAACCTTGAATTTGCTAACTCATACTCACAAAATAACCGTATACCAAACGACTGTACTAATCCACTTTATACCGATCTTGGAGCACTTTCTTCCTTTAATGTGCATACTATTTATGAATTGCTTAATAATATACGTTCAAATTTCACTCTTGGGCCTGATGGAATTCCTGCCAGGGTATTAAAGCATTGTGCGGCAGAGCTTGCCAGCCCAATTTATGATCTATTTAAGTTATCTTTACTATTGGGCAGTTTACCTTAAAAAAGGTGATCATACACTGCCGAAGAATTATAGGCCAATATCGCTCACAAGTATTATATGTAAGCTAATGGAAAGGATAATTGGGGAATATTTATTAAATCATATGAAATCAATGAACTTGCTTGCCTCAAACCAGTATGGTTTCCTTCCTACTCGTTCTTCAACGATACAACTTCTTGACTGTCTACTAGAAATTGTGGACTGCGTAGATAAAAAGAAGCTGCAACTGTGCCTTATCTTGATCTTACATCTGCATTTGACAGAGTTGATCATGCTCTTCTGATGGCCAAGCTTGCTAGATATGGTATAGCAAACCCTGTCTATGGATGGATACAGGCTTTTCTGACTAACCACTTCCATTCAGTTCAAGTGGGATCAACTCTCTCGTGCGTTAGCTCAGTTGGTAGTGGGGTAATTCAGGGTAGAGTATTGGGACTAATCCTATTTGGTATATTTATTAATGATATAGCACAAAACAATCTCTGTTAGACCCTGCTTTATACCGATGATGTTAAATGTGTATCCAGTTGTTCGGAGAAACTGCAAGGAACCCTATCTAACATATCAGATTGGGCAGATACTAATGGCATGTCTCTTTCAATTGACAAGTGTATGGTGCTGGACTTTAATACTAAAGGGCTGGCGTCAAGTCTATCCTGTATGGGCAGTGCCATTAAATTGGTTCCTGAAGCCCGAGTCCTGGGTGTCTTATTTAATGATAAGTTAAATTCCTCACCACATTGTAACGTAATGTGTTCCAAAGACCATCAAAGGGTAGGCATATTATTTAAAGTATTGCCCAATAGCCCAATTACAGTATTAGTCATGGCCTTTAAGGCATTTGTAATCCCAATCCTGAGTTATGCCTCTTCAGTGTGGTCCCCATATCTCATACAAGATATTGACGCAATAGAGGCAGCTCAGCGTAGATTTACTAAACGATTCAATCGTTTAGGCTTGTCTAATATGTCGTATATACAATGATTACATTCCCTTAGAATAATTACTCTTGAACTCAGATGCCTCCATACTGACTTAGTATTGTTATACAAAATATTGGCTAAGGATGTCTTTTTTCCCTCGGAGTGGGAGTCTTTCCTAATGTTTTCTCCAACAATCACTAGGTCCCACTCAAAGCGTATTATGTCACCTGTAGCTCGCATTAAATGTAAACAACACTGTTTTTAATAGGGTCATCCCTATTTGGAATTCACTCCCACAATATGTAGTGGACTCTTCATCATCAGATAGCATTTATGCTAATGTTAAGACATTGGATCTAGCTTGTTGGTTGCATGGACAGGCTGCAAGAGGAAATTAAAAAAAATGTATCGATAATGAAATGATTATTTTCACCTCTTTGTATATCCCTATGTATTTGTGTTTGTTATTTTATTTTGTCTTGACCAACCAAAATTGTCTAACCTAACCAGGGTTAGACATAAGTGTTGCTGTAATGTACAACCTGTAAAACCCTAATAACATATTATTATTATTATTATTATTATTATTATTATTATTAAATGCTCACACTTCACCATACAATTGAACATGTGTGTTTGCTTACAGCAAAGTATGCTGGCAAATGAAGACACCCGAGTGGTGTCTGAATGTCATGTGAGCACGTAGCTAGGTAACCGCCAGACCGACAACTATGGGGGCACAGGAGGTTTGGGGGCGCAAAAAAACGAAATAAAAGTCATGTATTTTCAAAAATAATTGAATAAATTAAGCGAGTGATTCCGAATTACTCACTTAATTTATTCAGTTATTTCGAAAATAAATCGCCTACATAGTTGCACCCATAAGCCGTCATAGAGATCAATGGGCATGGCGGCATGGACACCTCACATATGAACTCACATGCCATCTATTGGCAACATTTGTAATTAATTCTAATAGAAAACTATTAGTCACACCATGACACCTTAAGCAATCATTGGGCATAACAAATTTTTTTGGGGGGAGCTACTTTGAAGTACAGAAGAACGGTCGGAATAATGATAAGAACAGTCGGAAAAATAGTAGGAACAGTTGGAAAGTTAGGTTGTTGCAGGGGAGTCTGGGGGTGCAGACCCCGCTTTTTTTTTAAGAATTATGAAATGAAATTAGTCCATTGTTCCGACTGTTCCACAATTTGTTCAATGGAAGGAACGGTCAGAATAATAGGCAAATTTGATTTAATAGTTCTAAAGAATGGGGGGCTGTGCCCCCACACCCCCTGCGACAAGGTTCATTATACTAAACCTAACCTTTAGACTGTTCCGCTGTTTATCAAAATAGCACTCTCCCTAGTATGAGGGCTAAGTGGAGGGGAGCTAACGGGAGCACAAAGTTTTAAGCCGGGGGGGGGGGTGCAAAGTTTTCAGTGGTGGGGAGGGGGCACAACCAAGCCTAGCTACGCCACTGCCCTGGTTCCGTCCGTCGCTGCAGATAAAGATAAAGTTCCTCTCTGACTTCGCTCTTCCTCTCTTGACTTAAGGTATGGAACTTATGGAAGTTCTACAAGCCAGTTTTGCATGTCGCAGCATGCCACCTTATAGCAAACATTGCACAATTTGATTTCATATGACGCATACATGACCCTTATTAACCCCCCCCACACACACCGGAAAGTTTAAGGGCTCAATATGATGCATACAATGGAAAGTTCTTTAGGTGGTGTAGTGCAGCATGGAATGCTGTACGCTGTTCTGAAGAAACTAGTGGGGTAACCCGTCATAAATGACGGGAGCAAAATTCACAGGCAATTGTGCGCATGCGCGTCGTTTTTTCCTTTTTTTACTCCTTTCATTTCAATTTCAGTCACCCCCTCCCACTTTTCTTTCTCTCTCCCCCTTCGACACTTTCCAACCTTTTCCACTCACCCCCTCCCACTTTTCTCTCTCTCTTCTCCCTTCTACACTTTCTAAAGGAAGAGTTCAACATATAGTTGACCTTGAGAAAAAAAAACGGTTCATTTATTCAAATTTATATAAATTCCGATGTGCTTCAATGGTTTTTGTTACTCCACACACACACACATACATACACAGACCTGGGATATTATATATATAATAATAATTTTGGAGCCCCATAAAAAAAATCCTGGCTACGCCACTGGTTGGCACATGCCTTAATACGGGCCTGCGTGCCTTTTATTTTTTATCCATTTCTACTTTTTCTGACATTTTTCTCACTATTCATCTACAGTAGGCCTATTATGTAAAAGTAGGCCTACTATTGGAGTTCCACACTAATTTATAGATTATAAAAGGGTTCCAATATTGAAATAAAATTGGGAAACGCTGTTCTAGACAAAGCAAAGTAACTTCAAAGGCATGAATCCCACATGCAGAAAAAAAAATAACCTGATAATTCCAATGAAGACAAAACTTGTCTAAATAATTAAGTGCTACTTACTTTGTAAAAGGTAGGCAGGATATTTGAAATTATTTCTTCCAGCAATGCAGCCAATGCTAACTCAAAAAGTGGAGAATAAATACTTTTATAGATTTGTAAATCGAATTATAAAACCCGAACCATAGCCTACTTATATAGAGAATCTATCCATATAAGGAGGCTATGCCCGAACTAAGGGAAGAATCACACACGCATAAACACCAACAGAACTAAAAATTATAGATCTAAAAAAAATCGAAATATCTCTGTGGTATGGAGCCCTGTAAAAGACATGCCAGATATTTTTTTTTAATCTCGACATGTCGACTTTAATCTCCACATGTCGCCTTTTTGTAAAACTCGATATGTGGAGATTAAAGTCGACATGTCGAGATTCTGGGAAAAAAAGTCAACATGTCGATATTAAAGTCGACATGTCGTGAATAAATTCGATATATCGAGATTAAATTTTTTTTTTTTCAAAAGTCCTCTGCAGGGTTCCATACTGTGGTGATTTGCGCTTTAAGAAATATGGCGCTTCTGCTAACTGCTTTATGAGGAACAGCAATTTCTAGTTTTTTGTCAATCTATCACTCGATCAGCATATACTTAAGGTGCACATTGCACTTTGACAACTTAATATTGGACAACTTTAAATATGAAAAATAAACATATTGCCGTGACTGTGTATTTTAAAAATTAAATTTTTTTTCTTTAACATTGGGTCTATGGGCTCAATAGAAAAACGATGCTAGCGCTCGTTGCGGAAATTTTTCGAAGTAATTTTGCGATGTAGCCTCTTAAATCTATTTTTAGGTTAGGTGTTCTCAAAAACTACAAGCATTTTTAATGGATGTTTCTTCCTTATTTGTTCTTAATGGAGTTTAACATAAGAGTTAGAAATTCGCAATTTTGAAATAGTTTTTAAAAATATAACCGTGTTTACCAATTTTTTGTCTTTCTATCACTGCATATATATCACTGCATATATTTAAGGTGCACATCAAAACTGGACAACCTTTATTATGAAAAATAAACATATTGCTGCGACCTGTGTATTTTAAAAATTAAATTTTTTTTCTTTAACATTGGGTCTATGGGCTCAATATAAAAACGATGCTAGCTCTCGTTGCGGAAATTTTTCGAAGTAATTTTGCGATCTAGCCTCTTAAATCTATTTTTAGGTTAGGTGTTCTCAAAAACTACAAGCATTTTAATGGATGTTTCTTCCTTATTTGTTCTTACTCAATGGAGTTTAACATAAGAGTTAGAAATTCGCAATTTTGAAATAGTTTTTAAAAATATAACCGTGTTTACCAATTTTTTGTCTTTCTGTCACTCGATCAGCATATATTTAAGGTGCACATCAAAACTGGACAACCTTAAATATGAAAAATAAACATATTGCTGCGACTTGTGTATTTTAAAAATTAAATTTTTTTCTTTAACATTGGGTCTATGGGCTCCATAGAAAAACGATGCTAGCACTTTTGCGGAGATTTTTTGAAGTAATTTTGTGATGTAACCTCTTAAAGAAAAATCTACCAATTTTTTTTCCCTACGAACGATCATAATACGCTTTAAATGAAACAATTCCGGTTGCAATAATTTTTTTTATATATACATTTCAACTACTAAGGAGATTTTCTCAACAATTATTATGTTACAAGTTCAGTATTATCAAACTTACAGTATGCATATTTATATGCATATACATATGCATATATATGCTAATTACCATTTTGACTTATCTCCTCGCATAAAGCCTAATGACGTTATATCTCTTTACAAATAAAATTAAAATGACATCACATGCAATTAATTGTTTGCTCGAAAAAAAAAATCCTCTCCATCTTATCGAGAAATTAATGAGATTAGCTCTCTTACAGTTTAATTAAATCTCAGCATAAGAAATTCCAATTTCGTGAAAAATATCGTCTTATAAGAAAATTCTCCGAGCAAACATTTTCAAACAAATAAAAGAAGAAGAAATAGAAGGAAGAAAAACGAAAAAAATAAAAAAAAACCACACCACAATATTTTTAAGATTGATTTTTATGGTAGACAATTGAAATAAACGTTTCTATTTTGAAAATATTGTATAAAATATGAAACAAAAGGTAAGATGAAATGGAGAGAGAAAAAAATCCATTGGAGGATTTCGGTTTTGCTTTTTTTTTTCTCGAGAAAAAAGAAGAAGAAGAAAGAAAAAAAGGCATGAGAGAAATAAATTCTCCTGAGACTCTGTGACTGACTGGCGCCAAAACTATTTGAGAAAGATATAGATACAAAATAGAAAGTGTGAAAAAGATAGGAGAAAAAAAAAAAAAAGAAAAGAAAGTAGTATTGAGATTTACATAAAGGCCCTCATAATTCTACCCATTCAACTATAAAATACACAGACATAGACATATATATGTATAGCTAAATAATATGCAATTCGTCATTTTGAAATAGAACATTTAACTACTTTGAAATTCGAAGAAAAACCTCTTCCCCCCCCCCCCCCCCCCCCGTCTATCAATTTTTTTTCCCTGGGTGGCCACATAATTCATGTCAATATTTTTTACTTTGGCAAATTGCTTACCGATGTTCAACACTTTTTTTCGCTAGTCTAGTCCAGTCTAGTCTAGTCTAGTCTGTCTAAAAAGTTACGATGAAAGTAAAGCACTCTTTGTGTTTTATTTGGTGGCCCAACTTGCTTAGCAAACGACAGGCAATTCGAAATCGGGACATACAGAAGTTGGCTCCGCCCTTTTTATGACGACCGGCAACTTCTAATTGGTTGGTTATGTAGTCTGATGTCACATGCTCCGCCCTTTTCAACGTCGAACCACACAACAAACCAATTAGAAGTTGCCGGTTGTCATAAAAAGGGCCGAGCCAACTTCTTGTATGTCCCGATTTTCAAATTGCCTGTTAGCAAACGAGCCACGTCACGGTTGGTAAAATCCCGGTAAAGGACAGGGCACTGGTAAATACTAAGGCTGTGAGGCTAGTGAGGACACTAAATAGACGTTATATTGGTTTAGTCCTCCCGGGCCAGTAGAATTAGTGACCTAGCCACTCACTCACTATTAATACGTGTGCAAACACGCTTGTATCATTTAAAAAGAGCACATTCTACCTGGAGAAAAAGGTCCGTCACAATATTACCCCCCCCCCCCCCCACAATTTTGATTTTGGTTACCCTGCTTGGGAATTACCCCTTCTACAGTGTAAACAGAATTGTCTCACAAGTCAAACAACAGATTCAGTTATATGGCTATCTGGATTCTGAACACTAGTTGTTAATTTTTAATTTTGTTCTGGTTCCAATATAGAGTTGGGTCAGAATTCCTGTGACTGTCAGTAACAGACAGTTGCAGATCCTGCCTTAGTTACAGGCAAGTGTGCTCAGCAGAATACAGTCATTTACCTTGCCTTTTTATGAGGAATGGCAACTTCTAATTGGTTTGTTATTTGGCCTGGTGTCACATACCCCACCCTTTTCAATTTCTAATTGGTTGATATTTGGTCTGATGCTCATAAAAGGGTGGGGCAAACGACTGTATCCTGCTGAGCACACTTGCCTGTCCTTACTTTCACCTGAAACTAGTCCCCTAAAGATTAATCGAAATTATCGATAAAAGTGAAATTTATTGATAAATATTATTCTTTTTGTAAGTTTATCGGTAAGTTATCGAATAATAGGTTTATCGATATATCAATAAATTATCGATATATCGCCCATCACTACAGTTGACTAGCGTCTGAGCCCGACAAGTCAACAAAGACACGAGCCCGAGTATAAGTACGAGGACGAGTAGTCTGGTCGTACCTTAATCTTTTTTTGATTTATACCCACAATAAGAACCAACAAAAAATATCAAAATGGCTCATCTTAAAGAAAAAAAAATGAACCAACAACGCCACAATAGAGTGTGGTTTCATAAAACTTCAGTTTTTCCTAAACAACAAAAAAACAAAAGAAATGAATGAAAAAACATAGCAAAAGAAGAGAAAAAAAATAATACAAATGATAAATGAAAGAAGGGCAATACTAACACTTATATACAACACTGATATGAACACTTTACATCTGAGGGCAACAAGACTCGACTATAAACCCGCCTCCCACCCATATATTGCAATATATGAAAAAGAAGCAGAAAAAAAAACCACATTGGATGTAGAAAGAAGCAATCATAGAATCTCATAAATTCCTCTTACTTTATTTTAACTTTAGAAAGAGAGAAAGAGAAAAATATCTCCAGAAGCTAATCTACATATTGTACTAATATATACAGACACATATACATATTATACACGCACATTACAGACTTTAGTCTAATGTTCTAGTGATGCAATTAAGTAATTCGCCAGATAAAAAGCACTTTGCATTAAGAAATATATGACAGCTATATGTATGATGATAATGCGCTGTCTCGGGGTATCTTTATTTTTACCATAGAATTTGTCTACCAAAAACAATGCAAATACAGCATCCTGAATTCAGAAAACTTGTCAGAAAAAAAAGAGAAAGAAAACACTTCCTATGCTACTTTTTTTTTAAAAAAATGTTTTGTATTAATGTATGCATGTATGTATTATTCTGTCGTTAGTAAAATGTTTTAAACTGATAAAAATATAACAAAAGTAACATCCAATATCATGTTACAAAAACGCAAATCTAAATTAAAATCCATAAATTTACATACAGAAAGATAACATTTGAAAAAAAAATGCTGAAAAGGAATCATAGGAAGCCATGAATAGCATTATCAGCTGATTTAAGTTAACATGAGTCACAGGAGTGTACTGTCCCAAGTGGCAAGGTGGCAAATGCCACATGCACTGGTCCTTCTAGATGCCAGTGCAAAACACATTCACTATGTGACAACCTGGTCTGTCTCCTTCTGGTTTTGAAGGAGCAAACAAATTCATAATGGTAGTCTGCCAGGCTGTTTGTAGTAGGCAGCCAGGTGGCCGCCATGTTGGTGCCAGCAGGCCTCTCACTACTGGGTTCAATGGGTGAGAGGTCAGATGTGACCACTGTCCTCCTTCCGGTAGAGCTTCCTGGAGGTATTTAATAGCCAAGCTGGCCATTAAATCAGGGCAGTGTGTAGTGACCAGTCAACCAGACAACAACTTTACTGGAGGCCAGGTTGGCTTCCAGGTGAATGACCACATCAGTGATTTATTTTGTTTACTTTTATTTGTGTAACAGGTTTTGGCTCGTGTCAATCATTGATTAGTTCACTGTAGAAGAGGAGATTACGGCGGATAATCGACACACTGTTTTCCGTCTTTTGTGGCCGGTAACTCGTGCCAATGCGCAGTGGCATTCACCACCACTACTTTTACTAAATCTGAAAATACTGTTCACAGCAACTTTTATTGAGGATGAAATACTGTATTCCTATTGGCCAAAATCAAATGGAGCACATCTACCCCGAACAACAGTCAATTTAACAGCTACAACATTTGGTGCTATGCTGAAAAAATGTTGCTAATTTTTGTGGCTTGCTTTGCTCAACATTAGAAGCTACATTTGTGGTATAGTTTGCCAAGCTATATGGTTGAGCCAATGTCTCTTAAAAGTTTTAAATATAAACTGTCTTAAGTTGAATTTCTTAAATTTTGTTGAATCCTCTGCACTTATACAAACTGTTTGTAAAATTTCTATTGTAAATGCACCATTTATATTGTTATTTTTGTGTATTACTTGTGACAAACAATGTATTATTGCCTGTTGAGTATATTGCTTTTTGTATCATGTATGTATTCTTGTACTCCTTTGTTGTAAATAAATTATTAATGATTATTACAACAAACAATTGAGTAATGTAACACCACCTTTTAAAGTTTTTTGAGAAGATTTTTTGTCATGATTTCAAACCTGAGCCTTCTGTAAAACCTGAAAACCTCAGTTTAGGTATCAGTATGGAGTCTATGGGCTTTGAAGCTATTATGTCAGCAAATGAATGCTTATAACTTAGAATGTTATGAATAGGCTGACTCCAACCCCCCTTTTCTCCATCCAACTACTAACTGTTTTCATACAAAAACTTTTTTTTTAAAAAAAAATACTGCATACAAGAGAATGCATCTTAGAATGAAAAAAAGCCTGCAAGGCTTTTATTAAGAAACCAAAAATGAGCAGCATATACAGTATGAATGATCATTACTTTGTAACTAAACTTCCATAAATATTGTATTATCCACAATGTATATAACTGCACAGAAAATAAACCCTCGCAAATGAAGCTCAGCATCAGTAAATTAGCCTCCTCCCCCCCCCCCCCCCCGCCAAAAAAAAAACAAGCATATATCTGTTTTTTTTTCCCTTCTTCTTTCTAGTCTGATTATAATATATAATAATATAATATTGCCTCAAGAAACAGAAGTTACAAATGCAACAGCAGCCATGCAAAATTATCATTTAGACTAATGGCTAATAAAAGCCAATTTGAGCAGTAGAATAGAAAACAACAGCAAATGAGTGAGATGAAACACAAGATTTGCGACAAAAGAACAAAAAAAAACCATCACAATCAATAGAAATGTATAAAGGATCAAATATAATATCTATATAATTTTTAAGTGTACTTTTTTTTAGTCATTTTGTTAATTCTATACGATTTTTCTTCTTTTAAAAAAAAACATGGGGAAAAAAAATACAAACATTTAAGTACAGTAGGTAATTTGGATAAAATAACATTATATTGTGAGCATCAACTTTATGTAAGTGCATATATATGTATACTAAAGTTAGGTAATGTAATTAACGTAAAACATACTTTTTTTAGAAGAAAAAAAATTACTTAAAACACCAAATAAGTGCAAGGTATACAAAGTTTTTAAATGTAGTTTTGAATAGTAATAAAGAAACTAAAAAAGATGTGATGAACGGAAAAAACGGATGAACATTGTGGGTTAATACTAAAACCTAAAACAGAATGCATGTGGAATTAGTCTATTAGACTATTTTGTATTTTATTTGAAATACTTTTTTAAAAGTATTTTCCCCAACACTGGTTATCTACTAGTAAAAAAAAATAGTTCTTTACTAGTAGATAACCAATGTTGGGGAAATACTTTTAAAAAGTATTTCAAATAAAATACAAAATATAGTTTGGTGAAAATGTATTTAAATTAAAATACAAAATACAAACTTTTACTTCTATTTAAAATACAAAATACGTCCAAAAAAGTACTTAAAATACAAAATATTTTCAAAAAAAGTATTTAAAATACTAAAATATTTGCTTCATCTTATGTCTTGAGGAGTAATATCTGTTGAAAGCATTTGTCACTTAATCTAGTCCTTCTTGGAATTGCAGTCAAAGCTGCATTTGAGAACAGCCTTTCAACAGGTGCCTATGAAGGTATAGAGTTGCATTCAACTTCATGAAGGCAGCCTTGACGCTTGGAAACTGGTGCAATACTTGAATGTCTAACATTCGTTTTTCTTCAATGTAACGAAGGCATGCCAACTTAACTTTGTCAAAGTTTTGCCAAAGTAAAAAAAATCTTTTGAAAGTAACAATTATTTTAAATAGCATTTTGTAGTAATTAAAATATTATAAATAAAAAGTAATTTCAAAATACAAATACATTATTTAATGGATGTATTTCAAATACAAATACGAAATACAAATGAAGTATTTCAAATAGTATTTTAAATGCACGTATTTAAAATATTCCCCAACACTGTAGATAATAGTTGTTCTCAAGGTGTATTTGTGTTGCTCTTAACTTCCAAGAGTTTTTAAAACCTCATTTGTGTGTTCTGCACTCATGTTAATAGTGTTCATCCCTTGGTTCATCCTAAAGGTTTTTGTGTTCATCTAATTCCATATGCATTCTGTTTTAGGTTTTAGGATTACCCACAATGTTCATCCGTTCATCGGTTCATCCTTTTATCCAGACCCCCTATATTTAGGTACTAGTGGGGTAACCCGTCATAAATGACGGGAGCCAAATTCACAGGCAATTGTGTCCTGCCTTAGAATTTCTTTTCCTCCGCCCTTTTATGATGTCAGACCAAGTAACTAACCTATTAGAAATTGATGATGTTCATAAAAGGGCTGAGCAAAAGAAATTCTAATGCTGGGCACAATTGCCTGTGATAAACTGTAGTTTAATTTTGCTACTATTAACCCCTCCCCTTTTTTATATTTGAAAGAGAAAATGAGCTTTTCATTTTCTATGGTGTGCGCATGCGCGTCGGTTGTTCCTTTTTTACTCCTTTCATTTCAATTTAAGTCACCCCTTCCACTTTTTTCTCCTCTACGTTTCTCTCTCCCCTCTCCCTCTACACTTTCCAACCTTTTCCCCTCTCCAATATAATATTTTGGTGTTCTTGGATGGGAAGAGTTCAACATATAGTTGACCTTGAGAAAAAAAAGTGGTTCATTTATTCAAATTTATATAAATTCCGACGTGCTTCAAGGGTTTTTTACAGTGTTAAACCCACACACACTCGAACACACACACACACACACACACAGACTTGGCTTAATATATATATAATACTACAGTATGAGGTCCATGGAGGAAGTCGGGAGGGGTGACACCATGAGTTATGCACTGGGTGACATCAACCCTAGTGACGCCACTGCACACTTGCTTGATTTGTGCCCGAAATTCCGCTCTCTAGACACTAGACTTTGTTGGTCATAAAAGGAACTAGGGCTGTAGAGATGTTCATTCGATTGACCGTTAAAAATTTAGTCTTAAAGATGCAACATTGATGTACCCTGAGGTTATGTAAAATGCCGCTCTAACCGCTAGAGCTTTACCACTGACTCAGCTATCTGTGGAAAGATTATTTTCTGCTCTCCGAATTCTAAAATCTGACATATCAGACATAATTGAAGCCATGCTATTTTCTAAGAACCAATTCAATTTAAATTAAATTCGATTACAATAGAACTACAAATCATTTTTGAATAAATACATATGTTGATTTAGTTTCAATTTTTTTATTTTTGTTTGTCGGACTGAGTCGGTGTCGTAGTGGAGTCGGCGTCCGAGTCGGAGTTGGAATCGAATTACAAATTTCAAATTACATGAGTCGGAGTCCGAGTCAAACAATTATGTAACGACTCCATAGCCCTAAAAAGAACTAGGCCTACAAAAGTTTTTTTTTCTGGAATGAGGTCGATTTTTATGTAATTATTTCATTTAAACTACAAGGTATTCTTCAGTCAAAAAGAGTCTTTGAAAACTTCCTACTGAAACAAAATTCTACTGAATAATAAATTAAAAAGCGGTACTTTTGGATAAAGGGTGTAAAGGACTAATTCTTTAAATAGAAAATGAATTAAATAAGAATGAGCTTTTTACATTTTGTTGAAAGATAAAAAAAAGTTCTCTCAGAATGTTTTAAAAGCATATACAATTTGTGCTATACACAAACTGAACAGGAGCTCTAATTGGTGTTTGCATTCTTTTTCAGATGGGAATATATTGCAATAAAACAAAAGAAATTCAGTCAACAAATAACTGTATAAATGTTTTTCATTTTTCTTGCTTCATTCAACTAGAAAACTAAAGCTAGTTGAATAAGTACTAATCAACAAGTGCTAAACCACATGAGCTACCAAAATGAATGAGTGCACAGTTCATAAAGACATTTATAACATAACTAGCAGAGATACCCAGCGTTGCCCGGGGCCAAATATGATGGTACCCATCACCACCTCATTATTCTTGTTTAAATATGAATTACGCACAAAACATTTATTTTTATGAATACATAGATATATAAATATATGTCGCATCCAGGACTGCCCTAAAAAGACACTTGCCCTAAAGACACCTGCCATATAAAAAACCATTTGCCCTAAACCACTTGCCATAAAAGGATGTTGTCCCTAAAACTTTTTTTTTTAAAAAAAACTTCAAATTTTTGATTTTCAAGTTTCACTTCAAGAAATATCTTTATGAGATTTACTCCTTCTTCTAGTCTCTAAAATACTTTCAATTTGTTTCTTTCAATTTTTTTTTTGTTCAAAATGCAGGGTACCCCAGAGTGACCTACAGAGTTGTATAATGCAGAAATTCAAAATGGAAACTTATCACTTGCAACTTAAACCATCTGAACAGAGTCCCAACGTAGAAAACAAGAATATTCCTTAAATCCAGGTTTTCCTACATTGGATTTAAAATGTCCAAGCTAAAAGTTCATATGTCTCATTTTCTTATACCTTGTACACAAATACACATTTGAATATATTTAACAATTAAACATAAGTTCCTATGAATTCAAATTAAATGTGTTCAGGTGAATTATACGGAATCCAGTTAAGGACATGAACCAAATACAAATTGACTTTATTATTAATATTTTAAATTGAAATACTAAATCAATATTTTGTCAATAGTTTATATATTATACTAGTGGGGTAACCCGTCATAAATGACGGGAGCCAAATTCACAGGCAATTGTGCCCAGCATTAGAATTTCTTTTCCTCCACCCTTTTATGATCTCAGAACAAGTAACAAACCAATTAGAAATTGAAAAGGGCGGAGCATGTGACATCAGACCAAGTAACAAAGCAATTAGAAATTGAAGACATCCATAAAAGGGCGGAGCCAAATAAATTATAATGCTGGACACAATTACCCGTGATAAATTCTAGTTTAATGTTGCTACTATTATCCGTTCCCCTTTTTATATTTGAAAAAGAAAATGAGCTTTTCATTTTCTCTGGTGTGCGCATGCGCGTCGTTTGTTCCTTTTTTACTCTTTTCATTTCAATTTCAGTTTCCCCCCTTTTTTCCCCTCCACATTTCTCTCTCCCCCACACTTTGTAACCTTTTTCCCTCTCCAATTTAATACCATGGGGTTCTTGGATTGCGAGAGTGCAACATATAGTTGACCTTGAGAAAAAAAAAGCGGTTCATTTATTCATTTAAATTTATATAATTACCGACGTGCTTCAAGGTTTTTGTCCTTGTTTGTAAAGCGTTACTGACGGAAAGAAGGCTAGACGGGGCATAATATATATATATAACTAATGGGGTAACCCGTCATAAATGACGGGAGCAAAATTCACAGGCAATTGTGCGCATGCGCGTCGTTTTTTCCTTTTTTTACTCCTTTCATTTCAATTTCAGTCACCCCCTCCCACTTTTCTCTCTCTCTCTCCCCATTCTACACTTTCCAAAGGAAGAGTTCAACATATAGTTGACCTTGAGAAAAAAAAAACGGTTCATTTATTCAAATTTATATAAATTCCGACGTTCTTCAATGGTTTTTGTTACTCCACACACACACACACACACACACACACACACAGACCTGGGATATTATATATAATATTAAATGAATAATTTGATTTCGACATACACTTTATGTTGGATGTTTGTCCTTAACATACTTTTGTAAACAACTAAACATGTTTCATATTTAAATGCATTTAACTTTTTAGGTGCAGATAAGATATTACTGAATTACAACCGTAAATTAAGGCCGGATTCTATCTTTTGCATTTCACTAGATGTCGGTATTGTCAGAATGTAGGAAAAATTAAATAATATATCAACAGCATCATAAAAATGCTTCAGTTGTCGTTAGCAAATTCTAGTTTAAAATTAAATTTATGTGAGTAATGAGTATTCGTAGAACGCTGTTAAATGAAATTTAACTTAATTGTGGTTTTCCACAACTAGTTCCACAATCTACCTCAACCAACCTTAAAAACCCTCAATAATTAATTCAATAGTCCATGTTTCCCCACATAAACAAATTGCAAATTAACATTTCAAAATATTCTTTTCAAATAAGACTCAAACTGCAGCATCTAGACAATGTTTATAAACTAAAAGATTATTTATAGTTCACATACATGTTAAGTGTTGATTCACCTATGAATTTTAATCTCAGTGAGAAAACAGATGGAGAATTTTTAAGATTATCTCATGACCCCCCAAAAAAACATAAATAAAAAAGGAACCTACAAAGCTTGATCATTTAATACAGAGTGTTCGTCATAAAATGCAATTTAGAATTTCTTTTTTTCTTCTATAGTGAGATTTTTTTCTGACCATGTGGTCCTTTTATCTCCTGATCGATTTAAACTACATTTCGTTAAATGGAGACATCTCCTAGTGCATTTATACCAGAGTAATTGTCACACCATAAAAAACCCTAAAAACAAACATCTCACAAGCCATTGTAAACATTTATCATATGAAGCCTCGACCACGTATTTAAAATTTGGATCTTTAGCAAGCAACCAAGTAATCACACACCGCCACATATAGACAGGAGAGAGTGACAAGTAAATATAGTATAACCCCTTTCTTTTTACTCGCTTTTATGTCATTGTCCACCACCTTCTGAAATATTATATATATGCCACGTGTGTATTCTCTGTGTGTGTGTATGTGTGTGTGTGTGTTGAGTAACAAAACCATTGAAGCACGTCGGAATTTATATAAATTTGAATAAATGAACCGTTTTTTTATTCAAGGTCAACTATATGTTTAACTCTTCCTTTGGAAAGTGTAGAAGGGGGGAAAGAGAAAAGTGGGAGGGGGTGAGGGGAAAACGTTGGAAAGTGTAGAAGGGGGAGAGAGAGAGAAAAGTGGGAGGGGTGACTGAAATTGAAATGAAAGAAGTAAAAAAAGGAAAAACGATGCACATGCGCACAATTGCCTGTGACTTTTGCTCCCGTCATTTATGACGGGTTACCCCACTAGGTATATATATTTTTTGCCAGGTCTGTGTCTCTGTGTGTCTTTCTACATGTATATATCTTTCTCTCTTTCTGACATAACGCTGTAAAACCATTGAAGCACATCGGAATTTATATAAATTTGAATAAATGAACTGTTTTTTTTTCTCAAGGTCAACTATATGTTGCACCCTTCCCATCCAAGAACCCCATGATATTAAATTGGAGAGGGGAAAAGGTTGAAAAGTGTAGAGGGGGAGAGAGAAAAGTGGGAGGGGGTGACGAAAATTGAAATGAAAGGAGTAAAAAAAGGAAAAAAACGACGCACATGTGCACAATTGTCTGTTAATTTTGCTCCCGTCATTTATGACGGGTTACCCCACTAGTTATTATATATATATATATATATATATATATATATATATATATATATATATATATATATATATATATATATAATATCCCAGGTCTGTGTGGGTATCTATCTATCTATCTGTGAAGTAATGCTGTACAACCGTTGAAGCACATCGGAATTTATATAAATTTAAATAAATGAAGAAATGAACAGCTTTTTTTTCTCAAGGTCAACTATATGTTGCACCCTTCCCATCCAAGAACCCCATGATATTAAAGTGGAGAGGGGGAAAAGGTTGAAAAGTGTAGAGGGGGAAAGAGAGAGAGAGGGGGGGATAGAAAGAGAGAGAGAAACGTGGAGGGGGAAAAAGTGGGAGGGGTGACTGAAATTGAAATGAAAGGAGTACAAAAAAGAACAAATGACACGCATGCGCACACCAGAGAGAACGCTCTTTTTCAAATATAAAAAAGGGGAGGGGATAATAGTAGCAAAATTAAACTAGAATTTATCACAGGCAATTGTGCCCAGCATTAGAATTTTTTTTGCTCAGCCCTTTTATGAACGTCATCAATTTCTAATTGGTTTGTTACTTGGTCTGACGTCATGAAAGGGCGGAGGAAAAGAAATTCTAATGCTGGGCACAATTGCCTGTGAATTTGGCTCTCGTCATTTATGACGGGTTACCCCACTAGTTTGAAAATAATTCACACTGTAAGGGATTGAACCCATGACCAACATTACCATGGGCTAAGAGTTTGAAACATTAACAACTGTGACATCACACACACCGCTGCACCAGGTGCACACGTGTGGGTGAGGTCGCGCATTCCAAGAACCCTTTTTTTGCCGGATGGCACCCCGTGGTGCCTGAAATTGCCCTGTTGACAAAAGTATCAAATTTGGCGAAAGTTCCTGCAGAATTCTCACAAATTTTACTTTCACTTTTAATTATTTTTTGGAAAAAACAGTTTTCTAAATTTGGAAACTTTAAACTAAGATTTAAAGTTTCTCATGATCGGTGACAATTGATAATTCCACAGCTGATTCTCTGGAATTATTCAAATAGTTCATAGAAGTTGATTCCAAAAAAGGGAATAGTTTGAGACTAGGGTCCACTATTGGTCAGTTTTACCTGTGGGTGAGCTCTGGTTGGCACTGGCCTCTCCCAAGGGCCACTAGAATAAAAGTACATGCCCAGGACAGGCTCGTGGTACATGAAAATAGTTTGTAAGTACTCAAACACTTTTTCAATCGTGTAATGAAATTTGTACTTACAAGTTCCTAAATTCCAAGACAAACTCTAATTATTGGTCTTTTTTCCAAGCGTTATACGACAATGGAATGCTCTTCCTAAACAGGCTATTAATGATGTCATTAATGAATTGTTGGTTTAAATTTTCATGAACTGCGTTTATATTTTTTTTTATTTTACTCGCTTTTTTTTAACTTCATAATTTGTTTGCTCGGTTGTCCACTGAAACTTTCTGAAATATTTGAAAATAATTCACACTGCAAGGGATTGAAACCCATGACCAACCTTACCACGGGCTGAGACACTAACCACTACACCAACAAGACAAGAACAGATTATATTTTTTTTTACGTTTTAAGTTTTTATAAAAGCGAGTATCACAAAAAACATGTTTTTTGTTTAATTTTCTTGTTTATACATGCAGTGTATTTGCACTGCAGGTTATTTTTTGCAATTATTTTATAATCAACAATGGATCAAGCTTGCAGCACTTGGATCATAATATCCCTCTGCCATAGGCCAACTGGCTGCTTGCAGAGTTTTTCTTGTAATTGTAAACTGTAATTACTGGTATTTTTATTAGTTTGTAATAGTAAAATATGTACTGGTCTATACGCTGGATGCGTTTTAGAATGAACACCATGTATTTTGCTCACTAAATATATATATATTGTGAGAACCCATACAGAGAAATGTTTAAAAGGCAAAAATGATACCGACTATTTTCTGCATATGAAATGAGCACAGAAAAGATCACAAACACCAAAGTTCCCTTTTTTAAATATATAAACATGTTATATATATAAATATATATATATATATATATATATATATATATATATATATAGGCCTATTTATATGTATATACGAGCATATATTATAATGGTATCATCACACAACATAAAAAACACCCAACCACCCAACACAACACAACTTTCAAAATTGACATCTCCATATAAATGTATCATATGTGAGCTGCCACAAAAAAAAACACGCTTTAAGCTCATTTAGTGGAGCAACTAAGCCTGTTTAGGCGATCGAAACATGCTTTTTGAGTTAAGTATGTAAACTCCATCCCCACGCCACCCAAATACACCTCAAATATAATATATCCATTCGAATATATAATCATTTCAAAAACTTTTAAAAAAGAGGAATTTTTTTGTAAAAAAAAAAAGAACCCAATTTTATTTGATAAAGAAGAGAAAAAAAAACCCTCCTCCTCATCTTCACCATGTGAAAATGCAAAGATGTTGAATGCTTAAGAAATCCTTTTTCTTCCATTGAGATCTCTACATTTAATACTCTTTTGTATCCGTGTTTAGGAGTGCGTCGTGTACATGTACACTATATATTTTTTCTCCCCCACCCCCTCCCCTGTTGAGGGACTCCCTTTCAAAAGATTATGAAATTTGAGCATGAAAACAAGCAATCTCTCTCTCTGCTTTTAGCTCAATAGAAAAGATGTTTTCACGATCACGAACTTTACATTCCTACTCTTATAAGTATAATCGAATTAAAAAAAGACCTTTAAAATAGTCATTGCCAACATAATGAGCCTGGAAAATACAACTTGGAATAGCCTAAAAGGCCCTAAATGCATGCCAGCACTCAAAAGTAGCTGTTGATGCAAAACATAGAACCATCTAGTCATTTTTAGATATCATTTTTAAAAATAAAATTCCAAAATTTGTTTAAAAAAATTCGCCTGCAATTGCAGGTAAATGCCAAACATAAAATAGTTTTTATTCTTCCAATTAGAGCTTTGTTCGTGATAGGAATGTATCACTAATAAAAGGTTAAGCTAAAGAAATATAACGCAACATGTTCACATTAAAACAATACCTTTGTATTGTACTTACCTTTAAAGCAGCGGTCGCCAACCAGTGGTCCGTGGACCACTGGTGGTGAGCGAGAAATTTTTGGTGGTCCGCAGAAAAATCTGGACAATATTTGCATTTTTTTTTTTGTTTTATTAATAAATAAATAAATTCTTATATTCTGAATGACAATTTTCGCCTTTCTATTGTACTATATTCACGAAATGTACTAAAGTCTAATACAGTTCTCGTAAAATACGGCACGCGAGAGCTACATTTCATTCAGTTTCCCCCAGCACACCCTTCTCCCCTAAGCTTCAATTATTTTTGTAATAATTAAACTAACTTTAAGAGCCTAGATACATCGTTTAGTTCAAAATTTCTCCGAATGTAGGCGCTGCGATCGTTGTTGATTGAAAAACGGTTTTTTAACGTTTTTTCTCCCGGTTCGAAGTCACATAATAATTAATAGAAAAATAATTTCGCGTGCTAATCTTATAAAAAGGAAACATTGTGAAGCCAATAGATTAATGCACGTGATAAATTTTGTGTGATTGTTCTAAGTCGTTTTAATGGGAGTTCTTCAAATGTTTGGGTGACGGTTTTTTGCTCCTATGGGAATTAACATGGAGTTAAAAAAACGTAAGATTTTAAATGTTATTTAAAAATAGAAAGCCCTTTTAAAATTTAGAAAAAGGATTAAACCTGAGGACAATAAACACGTGTAAGTACGTGCTCATTTTTCTGATTGCTCTAAATCATTTTTAATCAGAGTTCTCTTAACTTTTGTTGGACGGTGTTTTAGTCCTATGGGACTTAACATGGAGTTAAAAACGTACGATTTTAAACGCTATTAAAAAATAGAAGGACCTTTTCAAAATTTATAAAAAGGAAACATCGTGAAGCCAATACATGAATGTATGTGCTAATTATTTTGTTGTTGTTCTAAATCAGTTTTAACGATAGCTTTTCAAATGTTTGTGGGACGGTTTTGGGGTCAATGGGATTTAACATGGGGTTAAAAAAACGAACGACTTTGAACGTTGTTTAAAAATAGAAAGACCTTTTCAAAATTTATATAAATCGAGCACATGAAGAACAATACTTTTTATTGCATTTTGCGCTTTACTGTATTTTAATTGAGCGATTGTGAGGCGATTTCTTGCAGTTTTAGTAACACCCTATAGTAACACTCATTTGCCTCGTTGTCGTCTGCTCAAAACAAGAAGATGGCGGTGTATCTAGGCTCTTAATAATTTTGTTACAATTAAACAACCTTTAAAGATTCTATATTAATACAATGGAAGTTCTCTGAACATTATTTGACAAAAAATTCATATTAGTGGTCGGCGGGATTTAAAATTTTGAATTTAGTGGTCCGTGAAGTCTGAGAGGTTGGCGACCGCTGCTTTAAAACATATATTGCTTATAAACTAATGTAAAATGTTCCAGATCTACTTGCTTCTCACTAGAGTTGGCATATCCTGATTGTCATCATTTGTCCTTCTAGAAGTTGTAAAGAGTTTAATAGGCTACATAACAAAATTACTTCAAGAAAATAATTTGTCATCAAATTTCAATTTAAAAAATCTAAACTAAGTGCCTTTTTTAAACTGCTATAAAGTGTTTATTTTCTAATACATTGCCATGCAGAAACTTTTAGCATAATCTTCTACCATTCTAGTTTTGAAAACAATTTAAATTGTTTCATAATGTTGTGTCTATAAAAAAAAGTTTCACTTGGTGTTTTCGCATCCAATTTTTACAAAAAAAACCAATACATTAGCATATAAGCCACCTTTAATGAACTTTCAGCTGGATTCAGATTCATCTGACAAGCAATAGCGCTGAATCAAATATGACAAACTTAGTTGACACAACATTTTATCTTCAGCTACAAAATGTTCATTTTCAGCAATCTAGACTACAAAATCTGCTCTTCAGGTCATAATCTTAATGATTTTTAGGTCAAAGCTAGTACTAAACGCATCAACATTTAGCCTAAATGAAACTTCTATCAAAAATTTTCTGACATTTTTTACACATATTATTGAAATGATGAATCAGTGAACACATGACAGAAACATTACTTGTCTCTGTCATCTTGTATTATCTTTATAACATTTTTTTTTCTTGAAGTTTTTTCTTAAGTTTCTTGCAAAAACAGAGGCTGTGGAAAATTATATTTAAAGAACCTATTACACTAGCAACTTCTGATGCAATTCAAATTGCAATGCAATCTGTGATGTGACTTGCAACTAGAACTTTGTAATAAACTTCTATATCACACTATGCAACCTAGTTGCCAATCAAGTTTTCAAAACTTTGTTTATGTCAAGGAGCCGACATTCGGGTGAATCTCATACAGTATCGGAAGCCATTTTACTTTTACTTCGCGTTTTACTGAATTTTAAAATTTCAATTCTATTCTGGATGTCCAGTAAAAAACGCAGTTAAAAAGTAAAATGACTTTCCATCCACACAATCTGCTGTGAATCTTAGTGAAAATCGTGTATGATTTTCTTCAATGTCTGCCACCTTTGGTTTGTGTCCATATTGTGATCAACTAACAGGAAAGTTCCTAAACTGGTAGTCATGAAACCGGGAATTCGTTCCATGTTACATATGTCATTTCCGGCAAACGGCCTGATTGATTGTTGGTCAGAAAGATTACTTGAAAAGTCTCTCAAAGTTGAACATGTGCAACTCAATGAGACTGAGTTTGACACTAGTTAAAAGGAAAATGTTATCAAGTTGCATGTCATACCACACTATAAACGAGGGAGTTGCATGTCATATCACACTATAAACAAGGGAGTTGCATGTCACATTGCACGTTTCATTGCATCAAAAGTTGCTAGTGTAATAGCAGCTTAAGACAAAAAAAAGTAGACATGGTGGCCACCTTGTACCATTTGGCCATTATTTATTTTGCGTTTGTTCTAGACACAGACACCATTCTAAACGTAAAACTTAATAATTGGCCAATGATGAGGCTTAATTTACCACTTGACAAGAATCACTATAATAATATAATTTTGTTTTGTGATTTTTTTTTTAATGCAGTAAGAGTAAATTAATATTACACAAGTCCTTTAATATAAAAGAACAATTTCGCTCTAATTTTCTGTGAGTCAATAAATGGGTGAGAACGATTTTTATTGAAGAAAATTGCCGCGCTTCCTTTTATTGTGTTTGTGCTTAAACGTTTATAGACGACCAAAGTTAAGCAATTTAAATTTGGAAGTAGATAACTTGGTCATGATTTCCAATTTGAATGACTATAGAAGAGATCTTAAAGAGCTCAACAAAAGACCTTTTGCATTGAACCATGGTAAATAAAAATGTTGGCTAACAAAAGGAAAACAATTCCCGTCGTTCGGCTTTAATACATTCAAACCATATAACTTGGCAATGAGATGATGCCGTTAAAAAGAAAATGAAACATCAAAATGCCCCTGGAAACCTTTCATCATCTTAAGATTGTATACATATACTGACTATGTCTATTATTTTTAGAGCGCAAAAGGCCACACAAGGCAACACTGACAAGTGTGAAAGAAACACATAAACATAACACACATATTGCAGAAACAAGAGAATACAATATACACCGAATGTGTGTGTGTGTGTGTGTGTGTGTATGTGTGTGTGTGTGTGATCAAATGGAAAGTTCCTAAAATGACAACACTGTCGAGAAACCATGACAAGTTACCTTGATGTTTATTGTGCCTAGCCTGTGGGGGTGTCATTACAGAATGATAATAAGACTGTCATACGACAGAAAAATTATCATCTCTAGGGCTCATAACCTTTTCAGAAGTTACCAGTGTTCGGGAGTATTATTAAATACATGTATTTAAAATACTATTTTAAAACAATTTGACCTAAAGGGTCTTTTTACCTTAAACCATGTTACCTACATGGACATTTGCCATAAACCATTTGACTTAAAGAGACATTTGCCCTAAACTCATGTCACCTAAATGGGCATTTCAAATTAAAACCATTTGACCTAAAAAGACATTTGACCTAAAAAAAACATTTGCCTAAAATAGTAAAATAATTTTAGTAGTTACCCCACTAGTTTTAAATACTTCTTTTGTATTTAGTGTTTATATCTGAAATACATATAGTAAATAATATTTTTGTATTGTGAAATCTTTTTATTAATAGAATTTTTGGTATTTTAATTACTACAAAAATACTATTTAAAAAAATGTTACTTTCATAATATTATTTTTTTTAATTTGGCAAAACTTCGACAAAGATAATTTGCATGCCTTCCTTACATTGAAGAAAAACGTTAGACATCCAACTATTGCACCAGTTTCCAAGTTTCAAGGTTCTCTTCATTATGTTGAATGTAACTATCTTTACCTTCAAGAAGGACAAATGCTTCCAAAGGTTATTTCTCTTCAAGACATATCAGATGAAGTAAATATTTTAATATATTTTTATATATATATATATATATATAGCCCCGTCTGTGTGTGTGAGACCTAATGCTGTACAAACAAGGACAAAAACCTTGAAGCACGTCGGTAATTATATAAATTTAAATGAATAAATGAACCGCTTTTTTTCTCAAGGTCAACTATATGTTACACACTCCTCATTTAAGAACCCCAAGATATTAAATTAGAGAGGGGGGAAAAGGTTGGAATGTGTAGAATGGGGGGATAGAGAGAAACGTGAAGGGGGAAAAGTGGGAGGGGTGACTGAATTTGAAATGAAAGGAGTAAAAAAGAAACAAACGACGCGCATGAGCACACTAGAGAAAATGAAAAACTCATTTTATTTTTTTCAACTATAAAAAAGAGGAGTGGATAATAGTAGCAAAATTAAACTACAGTTTATCACAGGCCAGCATTAGAATTTCTTTTGCTCAGCCCTTTTATGAACATCATCAATTTCTAATTGTGCACGCATGTGCATTGTTTGTTCCTTTTTTTACTCCTTTCATTTCAATTTCAGTCAACCCCTCCCACTTTTTCCCCTCCACGTTTCTTTCTCCCCTTTCTACACTTTCCAACCTTTTCCCCTCTCCAATTTATATAAATTCCGATGTGCTTTAAGGTTTTTGTCCTTGTTTGTACAGCGTTAATCACACACACAGACCTGACTTAATACATATATATAATTTTATTGCTTTATATGCAGATTAAAGGAGGGAAAAAAATAGAAAGATAGAAAGAAAGAAAGAAAAAGTGATAGAAAGAGAGAAAGAGTGATAGAAAGAGAAAGACAGAGAAAGCTAGAGAAAGAGAGTGAAGGGAGAAAGTGAGAGGAAGAGAGATGGAGAGAAAGAGGGAGAGAGAGGGAGAGAAAGAGAAAAAGCCAGAGGAAAAGAAAGAGAAAAATACAGAGGAAGAGAGAGGGAGAAAAAGAGAGCGGGAGAGAGAAGAAAGAGAGAGAGAGAGAGAAAAAGGAGAGAAGAAAAAAGACAGAGGAAGAGAGAGGGAGAGAGGGAGAAAAAGAGAGAGGGAGAGAGAAGAAACAGAGAGAAAAAGGAAAGAAGAAAGACAGAAAGAGTGAGAGAGGAGAGAGAGATGGAGAGGGAGAGAAGAAAAAGGAGGGAGAGAGAGAAGAGAAAGAAAGACAAACAAAAGG
This sequence comes from Brachycybe producta, assembly GCA_036925085.1. Lineage (NCBI taxonomy): Eukaryota > Metazoa > Arthropoda > Diplopoda > Playtdesmida > Andrognathidae > Brachycybe > Brachycybe producta. The sequence goes on from JAUPFP010000004.1 coordinate 7,051,425, forward strand.
AGAGACAGAGGGATCGAGAAGAAAAAAGAAAGAGAGAAATAGAAAGAAAGAGAGAGAAAGAGAAAGAGAAGAAAGAAAGACAAAGAGAGAGAGAGAGAGAGAGAAAGAGAAAGTGATAGAGAGAGAAAGAGAAAGAGTGATAGAAAGAGAAAGAGAGAGAGAAAGAGAGAAAGTTTGAGAAAGAGAGAGAAGGGAGAAAGTGAGAGGAAGACAGAGGAAGAGAGAGAGAGAGAGAAGAAAGACAGAGAGGGAGAGAGAAGAGAGAGAGAGAGAGAAAGACAGAGGAAGAGAGAAAGATAGAGAAAGACAGAGGAAGAGAGAGAGAGAAGAAAGACAGAGAGGGAGAGAGAGGGAGAGAGATGAAAGAAAGACAGGCAAAAGGAGAGACAGACGGATCGAGAAGAAAAAGAGAGAAAGAAGAGAGAAAGAGAACGATAGGGAAAGAAAAGAAAAAAAAAAAGACACAGAGAGAGAAAGAGAGAGGAAAAAGTAAAAATCAAAAGTTGTGTTCGACAAGACAACGAAGCCAATGAAATAATAATATTATGTACACGTTTGGTAGTTCACCTAGTACTGACACTTGAGAAACACATACCAATCATACCATACATTTGGTCACATACTGACGACACACAAAAGCATCGTTATATTTTCACAATGCAAAAAGAGAACTGATGTGAATGATATCTGATAATGTATGTTATTTAGAGGTGTGTGTATTTTTTTTGTTCAGATACAACAAACTCTCTGAAAGTTTCTCACTCTTAATGTCATCATTGTTCCCTACGTATATAGAATTACATTAGATTGGGCCCTGGGAAACAATACACTTCCATTCTCGCTCTTTCTTTCTGTATCTTTCTCTCTCTCTCTCTCTCTCTCTCTCTCTTTTTTTCTCTCTCTCTCTCTCTCTCTCTCTCTCTCAAAAAAGATGACAATATAGAACATGTAATTGCTTAAAGATAAAGGGCTTTTTATCTCCCTAAAGATGAAATCACCATGGATTCTATAACAACGCCAATTTTTCTTCTTCTGCTTGGTTCTAATGAATAGATAGAAAAAGAGAGAGAAGTCGAGAAGTTGACGCTGATATCGAAATTCACGCATGGTTAAAGAAGAAATCATAGAGAGAAATTAAGAACAGAAACCCTCCTTTTTCTACAAAGAACAACAACCTGAAGAAAGAAAGAAAATGAAACAAAAAAAAATCTCAAAGATACACATGTTTAATAAGCTTGCAACACTAATAAGGCATAAATATAATAGGAAGTTCAATGTTTTCTTTCATTAGAAAGACACTTGACTGCCCTTGCAGGAGGAAATGAGGAAGTCCTCATCACTTGATGTTTGGCGTTTTTTTATTCTTTCTAAACTTTTGACAAGGTGACAAAACAAAGGCGATAGAAACCGTCATCTGACATTAGAAAACAGAAGAGCAACTTGCCACTTTTGTTAACCACTCTCTGTGTTTAGAAATTAAAAGAGTTCTTCTCAAACTATGCCAAGATGAGCCACAAAATAGAATTTCAAAGCACTTGAATAACCATCAAGTGGCAAAAGCAAAAAAAAAAAAAACATTTAAAAAAAAATTGCTTTTAACTTTTATTCGAAACTAGAAGAGTGAAAGAAATGCATGAATGAAAATAAATCATGTTGCTTTGTGGAACACTCTGTATTTCGTATTCCCTTCACTACCATAGCCTTGGGGGTCCCTCATAAACCCCAAGTGCCGCATTTCCGCCCCTTCCTTTACCATCTAGGACCTCAAAGTATAAGCCAAATCTTGGTTCTGGTATTTGCGGATGGATACTCATAAAGGCATAATCCCTTGGGCATGGGTGCACCTGTGTAAGTGCATACAGGCCCTTGGTATAAAGGTTCATGTCTCGATTGATTCGGGGTCCATTCTCTGATATCGAAATACAGTATGAAATAACTCATTCAATGGTCCAATGGCTAAGCAACGCCACAGTCGTAACTCTTCTCTGTTTGATGTACATGTACATGTATCTTCGATGATTGTGTGCATTAAATACGTAACCCAACAAGCTGCATTAGTCTTGCCTGTTATCATTCATTCTCTTCTCGCCAATTGCAATCACAGGAAATACCAAAGGGAATGACACCGGCGCCAATTGGAATCAGGCCTATATAACACTCTCAGTGTAAGGCAGTATCCGCTCCAAACTAAGTGGATCTAGACCTGAGTCCCGTACCAGGTGCTCTTCACTGTTACACTTGTAAAGACTTTCCTTTTTTTCTCTCGAAATTCAAGAAGTGGATTGGTTACTATGAACAGCTGATTTTCGAACTCTAAATTATTTTGTTTTTCAGGAACACAATTAAAACAGAAACTAGAAAATGTTTTAAGGAACTAGAAAGGTTGCCGAGTCACTAAAGGGTCAGTTTATAAGTCAATATCTTTCAAAAATGTTTCAAAATACACTTTTTAGAGAAAAATACCAACTACTAAGCGTCGCCTGGTTAAAGTTGGGTCAATTTAAAACTCACCTAAAAGATTCTTTTAAAAGATATTAACATGAAAATACCATTAAGTGACTGAACTCCCTTTCTAGTTTCTAAAACACATTCTAGTTTCCCCTTTGTTTTGCATCCGAAATACAAAATATAAAAGTTCAAAGAGTTGTTTGCACTTTAAAATCACCTTAAATGGTCTTAAAATGCCTCGAGTTGCCTCGAGGCACTTGCCTGACTCAAAAGTTCCCAAAAAAAAAAGCTTCAAAAACTACAAAGATTCAATGTTTTTTTCCTTCAAAATTAGTAAAAGAAATTCACAAAAACAGTTTTCTCAAGAAATGTCCTGGTAATATGTGGCCATTAAAATGTTGTTCCCTAATGAGGCATTTTTTTTTCTTTAAAAGAAAAGTAATCACTTTTAGCATAAATGGTTTTCCAAAAATTAAATGAATTGAATTTTAAGTGAAATAACTTAATGCTCTGTCTAACAATAAGTGCAAATTTGCCAGTTGGCTATACGATGGGCCCAATAAGGTCCAAGGGCCACAGTTTGAATACCCTCTAAAATAATAGACAAAGTCTGTCTACCAAAAATAAAAAAAATGGTTCTTTCGCTCTCACCTTCTCAATTCTGTTCTTATTATCCCTAATTAGCATAACAATGTGCATTGATTTGCAATCGCAGCCTCTGCAACAATATTCATCTTGGCCTTTTGCTCGCGACAGGATCATAATTACCTCATAAATTACTCATTTGCATACGTTGGCAGCTAGCTTTACCATACAATATAACCAGTATGTACGCTCATATATATATATATAGCATTTTTGATATGGCACTTCATCGTCTCTTTTCCGTTTGTCTCTAAAAACATGATGGCACACAAGGGACGATTATAATCAATATTAAGTCCAGAAACCGTCTGCCTTTTAATAAAGATGGGTTCTACTACACAATTGTCATCATCATGATTTACCCCTTCTGATAAATTAATATATGATGCAAACAATGGTCAAAATTACTTTCAATACAACTGTGGACACTTTAAAAATATTTCTATTCTAGGTCTGAGCTAAAAATGAAAAATGAGCTAGACATAAAATTAAAATCAATAGATTTTAGAACATCGCCAGTTGTTCATTGGGCTACATTAGTTAAAGGGGTAAATCTCTGTTCAAGATTGGTATTTATGAAGAAGAAGAAAAAATTCTAAAAATGGGTCACATAGGTTTTGGCTAACATAAAAAAGAGGGTAAAAAACCATGATATACAGGGTGGGCCATAAGTTACTGTACCTTTAGATATTATCATTTATGTAACTTATAATAACTTATAATGGTCTTAGAATACCACACTGGTGACAAATTAAAAGTGTTTTGCAAACAGCTGGTAGCAGTGAGAATGACAAAAAGATTGCAAGATGGCAGATTAGTTCGAGTAGTTGCGAGTGTATGGGTCTACGAAAGACCACACATTCGGCAGACATAACGCCGGCGATGTTACGTAAAATGTCGCAAAGAACCTGGATACGTAGCCAACTCTGTAGAGACAACGATGGAGCTCACACAGACCCATTAGATACCCTAGGTAAGTAGGGGTACAGTGACTTATGGTCCACCATGTATATAAAGACATACAGGTAGCTCAACTATGAGCTGTGCTTATTGGAGTATTCAATGCAATAGTTTTAAGTGTAGAGAATAGTCCCCCCCCCCCCGGTAACTCTTGTGAGCCTTGGTAGCTGTAGCCTGTAGTGAACCCCATAACTGATGCTTAATACTTTTAATAGTGATTTTAACTTTTGCCCGTGGTCTTATTTTGGCCACCCACTTTTATGTGTATCTTGGTCATTTTGAAATGTAAAAGTACATGTAATTTGATGTTAATACAAAACGTTTGATACAAGAACAGATTCATATTATTGGTCTTTTTTTCCCTAGAGTTATAAGACAATCGAATTCTCTTCCTGAGGAAGTGGTATATCGGGATAATTTTGTTTTGTGGAATTGACAATTGTATATTCATTTTGTTTTTTTTATATATGTGCATGTATATGTGCTTGACAATGCTTAATGCTGCATGTGGACTTTTATGTCCCTCTGCCATAGGCCTATGTAACAATCTAGAGCTCTTTTTATGGGGCTCAGGTGTAGATTCACTTCAAGAGTTAGTGTTATACAACCTCAGTCCAACTGGTGCTGGGATCGTTCTCTATGGTATTCTGTTGTTTCGATGCTGGTGCTGAAAAGGAATCATAGACAGGCGAGATGAATGCAGATTGTCGATATGCATTATTTAATGTTCACAATCATTGAAGACACATCAAATCAGAGAAGAGTTTCAGACTGTGGCGTGTTTAGCCAATGGACCATTAAATGAGTTATTTCATATTTCGATATCAGAGAATGGACCCGGAATATATCGAAACACGGACTTTTATACCTAGGGCCTGTAAACACCTCCACAGGTGTACCCATGCCCCGGGGACCGTGCATCGACGGGTAACCATCCGCCGATACCAGAACCAGAATGTGACAAAGCTTTGGGGTCTTAGAGAGTGAGGAAAAGAGGTGGAAGTACGTCACTTGGGCCCCAAGAGACCCCAAGGCTATAGTAATTATAGAAGAGTGAAATACAGGGTGTTACACCTATTTGGCTACTAGCAGAGTACGAATTGTAATTGTAACTCTTGTTATCCAATACAATCACACTATACTAACTTTTTTTTTTTAAAAAAAAGAGCTAATCAGAAGCTATATAATTAACCTTACAATATTGTAAATGAACAAAAGAATATATTAAAAGAAGGTGAGAGTTCCAAATAAAGAATATATAGTAAGAAAAGAAAAAAAGAACAAGAAGAGAGAGAAAAAAAAAATATAAGTCTTGAATTTGTAAAGAATTCAACTTTTGTGTTTCTTTCTTTTCTATTTCCTCGCTTATTACCTCATATGTGATAACAAAAGAAAAGAGAAAAGAAAAATCCAAACAAGAGAAGCTAAATGATGCTATCGACCCGTGTACATTTATTTCTACTGTATAAAGCATAACAGTAATGAAAATCCTCCTCAATTTGATAAATAAAAAAACACAGAAAAATAATTCCTGAAGCTGCGTTTTCAACTGAACAATTGTTTCTACAGAAGAAAAAAAAAAAAAAACAGAGAAAACAAAAACAACAACGAAAAAAAAACGTGAAAGATGATAATGAAAAACAAAACAGCAACAACAACAAAACACACACACAAGAGAGAAAGATAGAGTGAGAGAGAGAGGGAAAAATGAAAACAAATCGCAGGAAAGTGTTCAAATAATGAGGTAGATTACGAATCACATTAAGAATGAAACTAAAAAAAAATGTATATATATATATATATATATATATATATATATATATATATATATATATATATATATATATATATATATATATAAAACAAGTGAAAACGAGAGAAAATGAAGATAAAAATCAATTGTCAAGTTTGGCCCCTGCATTAGGGTCCTACTCCCATAATAACATTTTAAACAAAAAAAAAACAGACAAAAAAGTATCATCATATTACACAAACCGTTTTTAGATAGCTTCTAAGGCTCAAATACAAGAAAGAAACTTAAGCTCGGCTACATCACAAACTTACCTCAAAAAGACTCTGCAAAGAGCGCTGAGCATCGTTTTTTTCTATTGAGCCCATAGACCCAATGTTAAAGAAAAAATGTTAATTTTTTTTAAAATACACATGTTTATTTTTCATATTTAAAGTTGTCTAATATTAAGTTTTTAAAGTGCAAAGTTGCACCTTAAATATATGCTGATCGAGTGATAGAATGACAAAAAATTGGTAAGGACGGTTATATTTTTAAAAACTAGTTCAAAATCGCAAATTTCTAACTCGCTCGTAAAAAAAACAGCTCGTAAAATTACGTAAAAATAATTTTAAAAAAACTAGAAAAAAATCAACACGTGCGCCAATGTGTTGGCGTCACTGTCGTTTAAATGTGTTTTTTTTTTAAATTATTTTTAGGCATTTTTACGAGCATTATACTGGATTTTTGAAATGGTTTTTGAAATAGTTTTTAAAAATACAGTATAACCACAATTACCAATTTTATGTCATTCAATCACTCGATCACCATATATTTAAGGTGCACATTGCACTTTGAAAATTTAATATTGGATAATTTTAAATATGAAAAATAAACATATTGCCGCGACTGTGTATTTTAAAAATTAACATTTTTGTCTTTAACATTGCGTCTGTGGGCTCAATAGAAAATTGATGCTAGCGCTCTTTGCAGAGATTTTTCGAAGTAACTTTGTGATGTAGCCTCTTAAGGGCATATGAATTTCAACTTCAACCCTCTGAGCAGATTTCCAACAAACATTATTAGAAAAAAATAATTTTATAAAAATTCAAATGTACATAACGGGGAGGGGGGGGGGGGGGGTTTGTTGGAATCCTACTCAAGAGTGTTGAAGCTGAAGTCCCAAGTTTCCTTCTCGAATCTCGGCCCTAAATAGAGCAATATTAAAGTGTATCATAAGCTTTATATTGTATAAAAAGCCTCGGGTGTGTGTTATTCAAACGTTATTACTTTTTACACGAATTTTCAGAGTGGGTGACAATAGAAAATGTTGATACTTAAAACAGTATATAAAAAGAACAAAAGTCAAGACAAATACGTTCAGATAAAATCAAGATTGGATTCCACATAGGCCCCTTACTACCACTGGAGATGTATGCAGGAAAAATAAAGCTAAATTGTCTTTCATGATTAAAAAAATACATTCAACCAACAGGCTTCTCATTGCTCGCACACACTTACTTTGCTCTCTTCTGGTATATATATATGTATATGTATACATGTACATGTATATGTGGTAGAAATCTGAGCAGCCCAGAGTAATGCTGCTACTGATTTCTCCTCCAAGCATCCTGCAGCCAGCAGTCTCTCCCCTATTTTAACAAGGAAGTGTTAGAAACGAAAAAAGATGGAAGGGGGAGGGAAATACAGGAAGGAACATATAACAAAAACAGTAAGCAAAGCAAAGCAAATCAAATCTGTGGTTCATACAGCGGACTTTAAAAAATTGTAAAGAAAATGTAAAAGAAGTCTGTTATTTTACTCTTGTCAGACCTCTATTAGAATATTGCTCACCAATTTGGAATCCTTATCGAGCTAACCTAACATATAAAATAGAAAAGGTATGGCATAGGGCTGAAAGATTCTTTAAAGATAAATACATGTACTCCGATAGTGCTACCTTATGCTAGACTAACTTCAGTGAGAATCACTAGCAAACTGTGTAGCTGAACAAAGCCTTGCCCTTCTTGAACCGCTTGCTAGTTTCAGACAACAGATCATTGTTAAATGGAATTCTTACTAGAAACCCCCATATATGTAGAATTGGCCATCCAAAAGCTATTAGAGAAATAGAAGCTGGAACTGATGCATATTTGTGGTCTTTATTGGTCTTCCTTGATAGTGGTATACTGCCTATGGCAGGGAGGCAAGCAAATATCTGCCCAATTCTTAAAACAGGAGATAAAAATTGTCCAAAGAACTATAGACCCATTTCTCTGACCTCCATTGTTTGTAAAACTCTCGAGCATATAATTTATTCTAATACAATCAAGCATTTAAAAAACCATAAATTAATTCATGAAAACCAGCATGGTTTTAGATTTTGCAAAAGCATTTGATACAGTGAAGCATTCACTACTAATTAAAAGAATGATGACTTTTAACTTAAATAAACAAGTCATTTCGTGGACATCATCATTCTTATCAAATAGAAAACAGCGAGTCCAAATTGATGGTGCTGTGTCAGACTGGGCTAAAGTAACATCTGGTGTACCTCAGGATAGCATTCTTGGACCACTGTTTTTCCTTCTGTTCATAAACGATCTGGCAGACAGATGCAACAGTACGATGCGTTTGTTTGCAGATGATGCTGTTGTTTACAGGAGGATTAGGGATAATGAGGATAGTAAAGTCCTCCAAAGAGATCTAGACAGTGTTGAAGAGTGGTGCTCTGAGTGGCATTTACAACTGAATAGGAGTAAATGCAATGTTATGCGAGTTTCCCGAAAGCGAGAATCGTTCATGGCAAATTACACAATGGGAGATGTTCAGCTAACCCATGTTGATACTATCAAATATCTTGGCTTAACCTTGTCCAAGGACATGCTTTGGAAAGATCATATAACCAAAGCAGTTGCCAAAGCTAATCAGAGGCTGCGGTTTGTCCAATGCACCCTTAAACATTGTAAAGAAAATGTAAAGAAGGTCTGTTACTTTACCCTAGTTAGACCTATCTTAGAATATTGTTCCCCAATTTGGAACCCATTTAGAAATAATCTAAAACAAGAAATAGAAATGGTACAGCGTAGGGCTGCAAGATTTGTAAAGGGGCGGTATGCGTATACTGACAGCGTATCGTCTATGCTCCAAGAGCTAGAATGGGAATCATTAGCAGGCCGAAGAAATGAGCAAAGCCTCGCTCTTCTGGGACGTTTGCTGTCTTGTGATAACATTACCCTGCTTAATGGTTTACTAACTAGAAATCCTCGTAAAGGTAGATTTGGGCATTCAAAAACTTTCAAAAAATTAATGGCTAGGACTGATGCATATTTTTGGTCTTTTCTTCCTAATGTTATTAGACTATGGAATTCTCTTCCTGTGAATAGTTCTTTGTTAGGACGATTTCAATTTCATGATGATGTCTTATTTTTAAATAATGACAATCAGTCGTGATTGGGAGCAATCTCTCCCTGCCACATGGCTTTCGAGCTGATTGCAGGTGTATTTAATTAATTAATTAAATTTCTTTCCAAATGTATTTAGACTATGGAAAACTCTTTCAGCTCATACTGTAGTTCTGTTTTAGAACGAGTTCAATTTGATGATGATGTATATGCCTCGTCTCAGTGACAACCATTTGTAATTGGGAATTGTTCCCCCTGCCACATGGCTCTCTAGCTGATTGCAGGTGTACTTGATTGAATTGGGGGGTAAAAAGTAAATTCGGTAAGGTTAGGTTAGGTAACCTAACCAAACTTAACCGAAACGAACCGAACCTAACCATACATCGGTTCATCTTTTTAATTCGTCCCTTAGTACACTGCTAAATCAGAATTTATGCTTCAGCAAAAAGAGTAGACCATTTTCAACTTTCTAAGCACAAAGCGAAGGACAAACACAGAAGCGAACATATCACAACCATTCGTACAAACACAAAAAAATAAGGAATGTTAATCAATGTCATGAACATTCATAATAAACACAAGACAATGGGTGGTATTATAATATAAATTTATTAGATTGATAGATAGACAGATAATGAAACTAATAAAACAATTCTTTGATAAAAACAACTCGTTTTCTCCTAGAAAAATACGAAAAAATAGTATCGACCACAAAAAAAAATGTTTGAAATGAGAAGAAAAAAAGGCTCTTTTCTTTTTCCATCTACATAATCCTTTCCACGGTTAAGTTCGTGGAAAACAGACAGATGCTGGCCATTTCTCCTCGATAGATTTTGTCAAATAAACGACACAAATGAAGCCTAAAACACATTCAGTGGAATAAATCGGAGAAAGGAAGAAACAAAAAAAAAGTCTACTATACATTAGCTATTGATAATGGCATGAATACTTTCTTCTTCTTTTTCTTCTTATTTGATACCACAATAATAATAGCTTACAATGTAAGGACCTGCATTTTACACGGTTATATCTACTGTACATAGCAGGGTTGGCCCAGCTACACTACCTTTGGAAGCCACCATTTCATGAAGGAAAATTTGAAAGAGCCATTTATTTAAATCTTTGATAACAAAACAAACAATAAGAAACTGAAAAATTAGTTCAATTTTTTAAAGTTTACCCACAGATATAGGCCTAATCATAATAAAATGCTCGTCTTAAACAGGCTATTGATGATGTCATTAATAAATGTTGGGTTTAAATTTTCATGACTGCATTTATATATTTTTATTTATATTTGCAATGCAGGTTATTTTTTGGGTAGCAATTATATATTGAAAATACATCTTGCAGCACTTGGGTCTTAAGGTCCCTCTGCCATAGGCCAACCAGCTGCTTGCAGAGTATTTTTTTGTAATTGTAATAACTCCAAATGTGACGCCATTTTAACGTCATTTTATTTTGCATATTTTGAGTTTATTTTCTATTTGCAATTGCATAAAACGCATCATTTTTTTTAAAAAAAGGTCGTAATAATTATTATTTATTATAATATTATAATTATTATTTTATTCCACAAATAATAATTATAACTTTTATAACCTTTCTGTAATGGCCACCCTAGAATTCTATTCCAAAGTTCTACATTTGCATATTTGGAAATTTTTACTTATTGAAACGTTTTAATTCATCGAATTATGTTGTCTGTCATGTTCATTATAACAATAGTTAATTATGTGAATTGTGAAATTCAGATTAACTAAGTTTCAGTTAAACTTAATTAAAATGATATATTAAAAGCCGAATACACCCAAACTAAATTTATTTCTAAATCGTCAAATTGTCAACACAAAACCCCAAATTAGAAGAAATTGAGGAGAAGAAAAAGAAAGAAAGTAAAAAATAATAATAATCGGAAAAAAAAAATTCATTTTTGATGGAAAACGCAAACTGACGATTAAAACCGACTTTAATTTGCACAATGTTATATTTCTGCCTCCTAAAATAACTCCCCCCCCCCCTTTATACAGTATATTGGCATACAAGTGGTCCCTCAAATGATAACCTAGTAGTGGCCGCCACCAATTCTGAAATGGTTTCATGTGCCATTAAAACAAACATCGGTTGTATAATTACAATCACGTATATATTTTGTATAATATTATAATATAATGTATAGAAAGAGAGAGAGAGAGAAAGAGAGAGAGAGAGAGAAAGCGAGAGAGAGAGAGTGAGAGAGAGAGAGAGGGATTCAAGTAAAACAGTTAAAAGCAACCCCTTAACAACGGGCAATCACAGATAGCTTTCTCTTTCCCGATCTGTATTTCAACCAAACAGTACAACAAAAAAAAAAAGCACAAAAAAGCTGAAAGTGAGCATAAAAATGTAGCATCAGGCTAGCTTTTTTGATGCATTGAAGGCCAACAGCATCATGTCAAGTTAAAATTGAAATAGACTATTCATACAATATGCAAATAACGTCTGTTGTATAATAACATGCCAAAATAAATTGAATGTAGCCTAACCATGGATACTGAGGCATGTAATTTGAGAGGATGGAGATGGAGTGGGAGTGTAGGGGGAGGGGAGTGGGAGAAAGGGATTAAAAGGGGAGAAGGCAGAGAGAGAGAGATGATGTAAAGTCCTAAACGTATAAACTAGATTCTGCCTTTCTATGCAGGATAACATGGGTATAATAATGTATATACATACATGTATAAATGTCCGTGAATTACAATTTGTGCTTGTCATATAATTTCTTGCACATTTATTTTAAACTTAATTACAAGTGTCCCACATGGCGGAGCCTCATAAGTCAGCAAATAATAGGATAAACAAGTGAACTATTAGGCCTATTACACATTCGTAATATAAACGATGAAATTACAGGGTGTGCATGCGAAAAACCACACAAGGGCGCTGAGTATTTTAGAGCGCCGAGCGAGTTTTTGGTCGAAACATTTTCACCTTGTGAACAGAACAACTCGACCTTTGTCCAGGTCTATACAATGTCACAAAACAGACTTTCCAGTTTAGGAACTCTATCCATTGAAAATGAAATCGCAGAAAATCTCCACTTTTCTGCTCTAATTAAAGATTTTGGCGATAAAAAGGCCAGAACCGCCAACTTTTAATCTTCAGATATTAATTAAACTTAGTTTAAAATTTTCTTTGTGATCTTTGTACTAGTTTGCCATTTTTTAATCTAAAAATCATATGGGTTTCTCTATGGACATAATCGATGTGTTTGTAATGAAGGAAATATTTTCATTTTCTCATTTTGATTAGGGCGCCCTGATAAAAATCTGCCTCAGGGCGCCAAGGAGGCTAATGCCGGCACTGTGGATTATCTTATATAACTAGTGGGGTAACCCGTCATAAATGACGGGAGCAAAATTCACAGGCAATTGTGCACATGCGCGTCGTTTTTTCCTTTTTTTACTCCTTTCATTTCAATTTCAGTCACCCCTCCCACTTTTCTCTATCTCCCCCCCCCCTTCTACACTTTCCAAAGGAAGAGTTCAACAGATAGTTGACCTTGAGAAAAAAAACGGTTCATTTATTCAAATTTATATAAATTCCGACGTGCTTCAATGGTTTTTGTTACTCCACACACACACACACAGACCTGGGATATTATATACATAATTGAATTTCCAATTGCTTCTTGAATGTTGTTGCACCTAGGTATTAACTCCATTTTGTTCTAATATTCAAAAGTTTTTTTTTAACTTTGTCTGTCAGTCTGTGTATAACGCTGTACAAACAAGGACAAAAATGTTTAAGCACGTTGGAATTTATTTAAATTTAAATGAACTGGTTTTTTCTCATGGTCATAGTGAAATAGTTTTAGTAGCCAAATTAAACTAGAATTTTGCTCCCGTCATTTATAACGGGTTCCCCCCACTAGTTTTAAAAAAAATCTCTAATTATGCTCATTTGCTAGACTCATGTTAATGACCACTACTGACTTTAAAACAGCCATTTTTGCCGAACACTTTTCTTTTCTTCAGAAACATTTCTGAAGATCCTCAAATGTGTTCTTCGGGTATTAAAATAATTTCATGACGTTTCTACTTGGTGTTTCATTGTTAGAGAGCCATTTGGGTAGATTTATACTTCAAACTTTGCTAAGATTTGCAAAGAAAACTTTGAAGCTTGTAAAAATTAGCTCCCCAAATCTTAGCTTGTTCATACAAACACGTGGTCTTGCAAACTTCACTGCATTTTATAACCTTTATACCCTATAAAAAATATGGTGTGACTTGTTCACCCCATTTGTGTATCCGTTTCATGATTGGTGCTTTGAGTTACTAAGCTTTGAAAAGTTGAACAATTTCAAAACTAGCTAGCTTCATGCTCTGGCGAAGGCAAAACCCTGAAGCTTTGACGTCATTTTTGAAGCTTCGAAGGCTGCTTTGCCGCTTAGCAAGGGAATATAAATCAAGCCTTTGAGTAACTTTGAACCATGTCTCATGCACGGTAAATTAACCTCAGTTGATCTTTCGCTTCAATTCGATAGAAGTTGCTAAGAATTTTGATTGTTCCCTTAATGTTTAAAAAAAAACGTTGTAAATTTTTACACAAAAATTATACATAGTAGAGCGACGATTATCGGAACGTCAGTTATCGGAACGTCAGTTATCGGAACCATTGATAATTATCGGATATATCGCATCTCGGCTGGAAGTGTGGCACAAGTAAAAAAATGCTTTTTGGGGGAAAAGGAGTTTAAAATTGTATTTTTCTTTTCTATCTCAATCTATTCTAGGTAAAGTTGTACCGAGCCGATTTTGACGAACCGATTTTTGCTGATTTACTGCTAATCGGCAAAAATCGGATCGACGAACAAATGTTAAGAAGTTTCCGATCAGGTCTGCTTTTAGATAAAATGGCAGCGGTGGAGGGCCAATCAATTTATTACCAATCTTTAAAAGTAGCCAAATTTGGTAGCTTTGGCACGTCAAAATTTGTCTACGCAGACAGCGCACAACTGTTTAGCTGCACTGGTAAACTTGGTAACGCCAACTCGTTCCTCAATAAAGCCGGAAAAAGTGCAAAAGCTTGCTTTTATTAAAAACAAATCTGCCATTGCTTCGATCGATTGCCCTCCTCCAGCCCGTATGCCTGTGTGTACAGCTTACACTTTCTGTACCAAAAATCGGCTGTGAAACAAACTCCAGCAGCAAAAATTGGTAGTGAAAATCGTCATGATCGGTTCGGTTAAATCGATAGGCATGCCAATTTCTTTTTTTTTGTGTGATCACTTCGGTATTGGCTCGATAAAAAAAAGTGTGATCAGTACAGCCTTAATTGTCGGGGAGTCGTGAATAGTCATTGAAACGGTTTTTGTATTTGAAAAGCTCAGCAAAGTAATCATACAAGTATAAGTCCATAATAATAGAGAAGTTGTCATTAATAAAAGAAACAAGTGTAAAAAAGAAGACGTGTAAAATTAGTAAAAGTAAAAATTACGGTGCCCTCTAAAGGACATGCGAGATTTTTTAAAAAAAAAAAAATCTCGACATGTCGACTTTAATCTGGACATTTCGACTTTTTTTAAAAAATCTCAACATATCGACTTTTAATCTCTTTTATTCGGCCATGTTTATTGTGCCATGTTGCGTGCACCATACTCTAATAATTAAATAATTGCTGCTACAAGAGTAGCGCTTGCAATCATTTAAAGTCGAAATGTCGAGATTAAAGTCGAAATGTCGAGATTTAAAAAAAAAATTTCGCATGTTCTTAACAGGGCTCCGTAAAAAATACAATGAAAAAAACATAAGAACTAGAGGTGGGACGAATCATAAATTTTCTCGAATCCGAATCCTAAAAGATTCTTGAATCCCTCGAATCTCCCGAATCTCGAATCTGTCGAATCCTTCGTATAAAAATCCCATATTATTCATTAAGAAGATACAAATAAACGAAATAATATTAAATATAAAGTTATTAATAATAAACAAAACAGTGTAGCACTCATGGTCGCCACAAGATGATCCATTGATGATCCGGGTTGACCAATTGCCGTTTTCTATTTGGACGTCAATCGAGTAAAAACTAATTTTACCAAAGTTTTTAACAGTTTTTTTTTAGGTTAGGATTCGAAAGATTCGAAAAGACGAAAAAAGCGCCAAGATCCGAGTTTTCGAATCTCGAATCTTTTTCAAGATTTGCGGGATTCGAGGATTCGGATGGTCCATCCCTAATAAAAACCATTAATTAAAAAAAAATGAGTGTTTATATAAGATAATACATTTTCTTTTTTGAGCCAGACACTAATACCTAGCACACACATGATAATTTAAATGCGTTTAAATAATAAACGTGTTCTACAGAGCCCTCTGTGAAGGGCATACAAAAAATATGTCGAATTCAATTTATTCAGTTAATAATCTGAAAATATTGAGTTAATACTTAAATATAATATATCAACTATTGATAAATATTAATTTAGTATTTCAATTTAAAATATTAATAATAAAGTCAATTTTTATTTGGTGTTCATGTCCTTAACTGGATTCTGCGTATAATTCACCTAAAGACATTTAATTCGAATTCATTTAACTCATGTGCGTACAAGGTATAAGGCATTTGAAATCTAGATTATAACAGTTCAATAAACAGAACATTGAAATCCTAATATGTCGTTTTCATTATGAGTGTCACTTCTCTTTGGTGACAATGCACTATCTAAAAAGGGAATGTGGAAAGGGTGAAAAAAATAATAACAATTTACAACACCACTTTTAGCTTTTTCACTATACATCGTATGTATTAAGAGACATTCTACCTACAATATAACCACATATACTTATTTTTTCATTGGTTCGACACCAAAAGAAGTTCACAATAAATATATTTATCGAAAAAGTCTAGCGTATTATAATATATATACAAGTTACAATTGAAGAACTGAAGAAACTCCATTGTCATCTTGCGGAAAAGCGTGAAATTAAAGAATTGCACAATGACTTTCATTTCACACACACACACACACACAAAATTCATGAACGTACCTAAAAAAGACTGTTTGAAAAAGTATGTGTGTGTCTATGTGTTTTTTTTTCTTTCTAGTATTCAATGACATTGTGTGTCTGGTGTGTATGTGATATATAAAATAGCAAGCAAATCGATAAAGTGTTTTCTTTTACTTTATCACAGACACAGGTATAAATGACGTGTTTACAGACAATTGCAGATATGATTGTCACACAAGAGCGACACTTTATAGTCGCAAAGAAAGAAAAGAAAAAAGAAAATAAACTATGATGATGGCCCTCAGGTTAAGACATTAGTGCGTTTAGGTGTGTTTGAGGCGAAGGGGTGGGATGGGGGTTTAAAAGTGCATGTGCGAATGTGCCTGTGTGAATTTTATTAAGTCTGCAAACACAAAAAAACTGTGTTTCACATTAATCTCTAAATCCCCTATCACACTAGCAACCTCCAATGAAATTCGACTTGCAATGCAACCTGTGATGTGACTTGCAAGTAGAACTTTGTAATAAACTTCAATGTCACACTATGCAACCTAGTTGCTAATCAAATTTTCAAAACTTCGTTTATGTCAAGGGGCCGACATTCGGGTGAATCTCATACAGTATCAGAAGCCATTTTACTTTTAATCCGCGTTTAATAATAATAATAATAATAATAATAATAATAATAATTTATTAGGGTTTTACAGGTTGTATATTACAGCAACACTTACGTGTAACCCTGGTCAATATAAAAGACAAAATAAAATAATAAACACAAATACATAGGGATATACAAGGAGGTGAAAATAATCATTTCATTATCGATTCATTTTTTTTCTTTTTTTAATTTCCTCTTGCAGCCCGTCCACGCAACCAACAAGCTGAATTTTAAAATTTCAATTCTATTCTGGATATCCAGTAAAAATGCCGCTAAAAAGTAAAATGACTTTCCATCCACACGATCTGCTGTGAATTTTAGTGAAACTCGTACATGATTTTCTTCAATGTCTGTCCCTTTGGTTTGTGTCCATATTGTGATCAACTAACAGGAAATTCATAAACCGGAAGTCATGAAACTGGGAATTCATTCAATGTTAAATATGTCATTTCCGGCAAACGGCCTGATTGGTTGTTTGTGAGAAAGTTTACTTGAAAAGTCTCTCAAAGTTGAATATGTGCAACTCAATGAGACTGAGTTTGACACTAGTTAAAAGAAACGTTTTATCAGGTTGCATGTCATATCACACTATAAACAAGGAAGTTGCATGTCACATTGCACATTTTATTGCATCAAAAGTTGCTAGTGTAATAGCGGCTTAAGACAAAATAAGAAGACATGGTGGCCATCACTATAATAATATAATTTTGTTTTGTGATTTTTTTTAATGCAGTAAGAGTAAATTAATATTACACAAGTTCAAAAATTGCTAGTGTGATAGGGGCTTAAGCCAGAGTTGTGAGCATTTTGTATTAAAGAACAAATATGCTTTGCTCACAATCTGCTAATGACAGCTCCAGATGATGCGTATGTACACTTCGTCACATATTTTCACCTTGAACCTATAGTGCAAAAAAAAAAACATTCAAACGCTGAAAATGTGACAAACCCACTTAAAATCCTTTCCGTGCATTATGTACTGTACCGTACATACTTCGGTACTAAATTAACCCAACATCTTTATTTGTTACGCTGAGCTGATGCTAGCCATGTAGTTACACATGTTCCAGTCGCCTGTGCAGGTCACAATAACAGTGCAGTTTTATCATCTACATGCTCTTAGCTCGCTCACTCCCTTTCTCTCTTTTTCTTTTCTATTTTTTCTTTTTAGAGGGCGCGCGCAACCCATGCGCCCCGTGGATCCGCTACTGTTCCAGTGAATATAATAAGAGAGGATGTCATAAACCTTTTCTTCCTCTATGTGTGTGTGTGTGTCACTGAGTATGTACTGTGTGTGCGTGTGTATGTGTAAGAAACTAGAAACACAAACAAAAAAAAACACGCACACATGAAAAATGCATCGTCTGGTGTTACATGGACGTTCGGACGAAATAACATGTTCGTTTTCATGTTTAATATAGAACGCTAGAAAATATGAGCGTCATCTTGAACAACACCATCGAGAATTTGACTACAGAAGAAGTTTTCCAAATGTAGCTAGCTATAGGCCTATGCAGTATACAGGGTTGGCCATAAGTCACCGTACCCCTACTTACCTAGGAATCTAATGGGGGTGTCTGTGTGAGCTCGATCGGTGCCTCTGCAGAGTTGGATACGTCTCCATGTCCTTTGCAACATTTTATGTAACATCCCCGGTGTTATGTAAGCCCAGTGTGCGGTCTTTCGTGGATCCAAACACTCGCAACTAAGTGCTCTTCAATCGAAAAATTACTCGTATTTGCCATCTTTATTTTTGTCATCGTCACACTGCTACCAACTGTTTGCAAAACACACTTATTTGTCACAAGGGGCCCATTTTACAAAACTACAAGTGTTGTCAGTAACAAGTAAATTGTTACAAGTTTGTAAAATTTCCACTTATTAGCATTTCACAAAAATACAAGTGTACGCTTGTAATGACAAGTGAATTTTTACCATCTTCCAAGTAAACTACTTGTAAACCACAAAAGATCACTTGTATAGCTAACAAGTATAGTGAATAAACTTGTTACTGACACTTGTTGCCAAACAAAGATTTTCTACTAAACTCAAAAGGTGGGTAGATTGTTTTGCAAGTGTTTCAGAATGTCATTACTATCTTGTATTTCTTTTAAAAAATACACAACTTATTTCCTAATGCAACACTTTTAGACATTTTTTGACACAATGGAATTACACACAAAGGAAGAAAATATTTAATGAATATAACTGACACACTGCACTTGTTAAAAACAAGTCAAATTTCACTTGTTTCCAACAACTTGTTACCTACACAAGTTGTAAGCTACAATTGTTACTCATAAGACTTGTCGTTTTGTGTACAAGTATTCGTGAAATAGCTGTAACCAACAAGTTGTGATTACAAGAACTTGCAACCTACAATTGTTACAAACAAGACTTGTAGTTTTGTGAAACGGGCCCCATTTATTATTCCAAGTCATTATAAGTAACTAGTGGGGTAACAAGTCATAAATGACGGGAGCAAAATTCACAGGCAATTGTGCACATGCGCGTCGTTTTTTCCTTTTTTTACTTCTTTCATTTCAATTTCAGTCACCCCCTCCCACTTTTTTCTCTCTCTCCCCCTTCTACACTTTCCAAAGGAAGAGTTCAACATATAGTTGACCTTGAGAAAAAAAAAACGGTTCATTTATTCAAATTTATATAAATTCCGACGTGCTTCAATGGTTTTTGTTACTCCACACACACACACACACACTCACACACACAGACCTGGGATATTATATATATAATTATAAGTTATATAATTATAAATGATAATATTTATGATTAGGGATGAGACATTCGAATCCTCGAATCCCGCGAATCTTAAAAAAATATTCGAGATTCGAATCCTCGAATCCCGCGAATCTTAAAAAATATTCGAGATTCGAAAACTGGAATCTTAGCTCTTTTTTCGTCTTTCGAATCTTTCGAATCCTAACCTTAAAAAACTCTTAAAAACATTGGTAAAATTAGTTTTAACTCCACTGACGTCCAATAGATGCTGGCATTAGTAACGCAAGTCATCCAATCATCATCTTGCAAAAACACAAAATCTAACAACAACCAACCCAAGCAGTGGAATTTCAACTACCCACTAGTGCCACTACTAGAGACAAAGGGTTCACACTAGCTGGTAGCACACTGGTAGCAGCAGGAAGAAAGTCACATGACCAGCTGGTAGCTGCTAAATTTGGACATGTTCAACTTCACCAGCCACTGTTAAAATCACTAGCCTGCTGGAGAACGTATCTGCTGGTAGCAGTTCACACTTTGCTGCTAGCAGGCTACAACCAGCCATCCATCAGCAACCAGCAGATGGTAAACCAGACTAGTGTGAATTACAAAAAAAGTGGCGATTGTTGCTATTTCGGTGGTACCTGGATCACCAATATCTTCACCTTGTGATGACCCTGAGTCCGACCCCACTGGTTTTTTTTTATTATTAATAATTTAATATTTAATAATAATGGGGTAAAATGTCATGAATGACGGTAGCAAAATTCTAGTTTAATTTGGCTACTAAAACTATGGTTCATTAAAATTTAAATAAATTTCGACTTCACTTAAACGTTTTTGTCCTTGTTTGAACAGCGTTATACACAGACAGACAAGGCTTAATATATAAAACTAGTGGGAAGCAAAATTCACAGGCAATTGTGCGCATGTGCATCGTTTTTTTTTTACTCCTTTCATTTCAATTTCAGTCACCCCCTCCCCTTTTTTTCTCCCTTCACGTTTCTCTCTCTCCCCCTTCTACACTTTCCAACCTTTTCCCCTCTAATTTAATATCATGGGGTTCTTGGATGGGGGGTGTGCAACATATAGTTGACCTTGAGAAAAAAAAGCGGTTCATTTATTTTCATTTAAATTTATATAAATTCCGACGTGCTTCAAGGTTTGTACAACGTCAAACACACACACATACACAGACCTGGCTTAATATATATATACTAGTGGGGTAACCCGTCATAAATGACGGGAGCAAAATTCACAGGCAATTGTGCACATGGGCGTCGTTTGTTCCTTTTTTACTCCTTTCATTTCAATTTCAGTCACCCCTCCCACTTTCCCCCCTCCACGTTTCTCTCTTTTTCTCTCCCTCTCTCTCTCCCCCTCTACACTGTCCAACCTTTTCCCCTCCAATTTAATATCATGGGGTTCTTGGGTGGGAAGGGTGCAAAATATAGTTGACCTTGAGAAAAAAGCTGTTCATTTCTTCATTTATTTAAATTTATATAACACACATCCCCACACACACACACACAGATCTGGCTTAATATATATATATATATATATATATATATATATATATATATATGTATATATATATATATCATATTCTTTCATTTATTTGTATCTTCTTAATGAATAATATAGGATTCTTATATGAAGGATTCGAGAGATTAGAGGGATTCAAGAACCTTTTAGGATTCGGATTCGAGAAAAATTAGGATTCGTCCCACCTCTAAGTTACGTATATTATAGCTAGGGATACGGTGACATATGGCCCACCCTGTACATTGACTGCATGCATGCAAACATAGGCTTACAACACTCGTCTGCATACACACCTAACCATCAATACCATTTTTCATATGCTGTAAATACCCTCTATAGGGCCTATGATGCATATAGATACGTCTACATGTACATATATACGCGACACCATGCAAACACAAAAGTCAGTCACATAGGAATATAAGGAACTATATGTATAAGCCTACATGCATAATATAGGCTAAGCTTGTTCTCTCTCTCTCTCTCTCTCTCTCTCTCTCTCTCTTATCCATTGTGTATAGACAACTTTCTCTTTCACTCTATTTTTGCGTTCGCCAATTTTAATCAAAGTCAATTTATGAAAGGAGCTTAAGCTGCTGTCGACTTCAGACAAAAACTTTGGTGTGGTTAAGCATTCACGCCATATGCAACTGTCGTCTCTCTCCATTGGCACAACACATTTGATGTCATTAGCTTACTCCTTTGAGCAACATTTCCAAAGAAAAAGAGAGAGACAGAGAGAGAGAATGAGTGAGAGAGAGAGAGAGAATGAGTGAGAGAGAGAGAAAAAAATTTAATTTCAACTTGTGCATGCTGAGAAGTAGTTTTCAACTGTGTATAAATGTGTTACATGCCATATAATCGTGAATATCTATAGGCATTACTCGTTGTGAACTTTCAGATCATGTTGATATAAACACACACAGCACACAGAGAAAAAACACACACATGAAAAATGTTAAAATATAGTGTGAACAACGGCCTAGAATATTATACATTATATTAAAGCAAAAGCTGATTTGCCTATAAGGCATTTTTCTTTTTTTTCTTTTTACAAAATAAAATATAAATGAACAACAACGAGAATATTTTTTCTTAATGAAGGTCCTGAAGTAGGCCCTAAAGGGTATATTATATTGAGTCTATATTTGAAACAGGGGCCTAATAGTTACAAAATCAAAGCTTCATCTACTTTTATATGCTCTACAAACTAGACAGTGGTCTACAGGGATAATATTGTATTTATTGTTTTAAGTTAATCGGAGAGAGAGAGAGCGAGAGAGAGAGAGAGAGAGAGCGAGAGAGAGAGAGAGAGAGAGAGAGAGAGAGAGAGAGAAACGAAGAGATGCAATATGCAAATGGAACTTCTTGAACCTGATTACAGTTCCTTACTCTTTCTTTTTCTCTCTTTCTCTTTCTCTCTCTCTTTCTCTCTCTCCCTCCTTCTTTCTCTCTCACTCTCTCTCCTTCTGTCTCTCTCTTTCTCCTTTCTCTCTCTCTCTCCCTCTTTCTTTCTTTCTCTCTCTCTCTGACACTCTTTCTCTCATATGCCAACACACATACAATTTGGCAAAAGAAATACTGTAATATATGAACAAAAATCACGCGCACAAAGACAGGAAAAAAGACGCAAACAAACACACACAAGAGACACACATTACACATGCCTATTGAAGTAGGCTTACACAAACATAAGAGATGATAATAAATAGCAAAAAATACATAAAGTGGCACACTGTGACACACAAGACATAATGTGACACGCCAAAAATATACTATATAACACAAAACAACGTGACACACAAAACGACAAACGAAACAACTAGCTGTGACAGACTAAAAACATACTATGACCCACAAACATAGTACGACACAAAAAGAACTGTAAAACAGACACACTATGACACACAAACAAAAATCAAATACAGAGACACATGTGACGACCTGGTCTTATCCGTTCTTGTTATTTGAAGGAGCAGACGAAACTCCTGATGGTGGTCTGCTAGGTTTTCATACAGTAGGCAGCCAGGTAGGCACCATATTGGTGTCAGCATGCCTCTCACTGTTCCCCTCCTCTGGTGGAGTAGTCCGGGGGGGGGGGTTAATAATGGAAAGGCAGGCCATTATACGAGGACAGTGGGTAGTGCATTCTGACAGCAACAAGAACATGCTCGAGGCCACATCAGCCTCCCGGTCATGACCGTGGTATTGTAGTCTTCTTTTATATAGTGTTGTACAACTGGAGTCCTGCTGGTTGAGTTGGCCAGCAGTTACATACTTTTAATCGTGCATAGTGTTAATTTTAAAATTAATTTTACATATTTTTGGTTACGAGCACGTACTCAATGGAGTTTAACATAAAGAGTTAGAAATTCGCGATTTTGAAGTAGTTTTTAAAAAATATAACCGCACTTACCAATTTTTTGTCATTCTATCACTCGATCAGCGTATATTTAAGGTGCACATTGCACTTTGAAAACTTAATACTGGACAACTTTAAATATGAAAAAATAAGCATATTGCCGCAACTGTGTATTTTAAAAATTAACGTTTTTTTTTTCTTTAACATCAGGTCTATGGGCTCAATAATAATAAAAAAACGATGCTAACGCTCTTTGTGGAGATTTTTCGAAGTAATTTTGCAATGTAGCCTGTTAAACTAAAATGTTCACTCTGTAAAACACACAGACACGTACACTGTGACAAACGCGAACAGAATTTGCCAAAAACACAAAATTTGAAGCCACCATCCATACACACAATAGGCACTTAGATATGCAAGCGCATCAAAAAACACAAATCCAGCTTTACAACAACACCTTTTAGATCTTACATAAGAAAACACACACAAAAAAAAATAGAATTGTGTTTGATAATAACAACATCACTAAGGTAAGCTAGAGGTGTCCCAACAACAACAAAAATAGAGAGAAAAGAACAAGTAGAAAGCAGAGATGAAGAAGAAGAAAGAAAAAAAACCGAAAAAAGAAAAAAGCCATGGAATTTTCTTAAACCCCATGTGGAAAACTGTCTAAACCGAATATGTTGGGACGTGTGATAAGCTGCTTCAACAGTGGTGAACAAGCTGCGATAATCCTGAATGGCAAACAAACAAAAAAAAAAAAAAGAACGACAGAATAAAGAGAATCTATGTTGGATAGTTGTCTGACATGTTTTACTTCAAGTGTTCGAAAAAAAAGTATTATTCACAACAGAACCCGTTGTTACTAGATCCAATTCACATCCGTCAAATCACTTTCATGTTGTCAATGGAGTCTTTACAGAATGTGTATGTGGGTATAAATGTGGCAAAAACCAGAAAATTGACATATGTGGTCACTTGTGATGCATCAACGAATTGCAATATCACTTATTCTATTCAACAAATGGAAGAAGAAGAAGAAAAAAAAAGGCATAACTTCGTCCATCAAAGATAAACAATTTTCACAATTTCATTGCACCTGAAAATTTGTGAAGTTTGTTTCCATGACACATGTTTTTTTTTTATTGGGTGGACTAACATATGTATGTGACACATCATCCTCATGGGGTGAAGCTGCGAACGACACAGGCAATTGGAAATCGGGACAAACAGAAGTTGGCTTCGCCCTTTTTATGTCGAATGCAACTTCTAATTGGTTGGTCTCCGCCCTTTTCAACGTCGAACCACACAACAAACCAATTAGAAGTTGCCGGTCGTCATAAAAAAGGTGGAGTGAACTTCTGTTTGTCCCAATTTCTAATTGCCTGTGCGAACGACTGGGGTTATTGCTTTCATTGGGCTTATTTTATACATCCTTGCTAAGTGGCAAAGCAGCCTGCGAAGCTTAAAAAAAATAACGTCAGAGCTTCAGGTTTTTGCATTTGCCAGAGCAGGAAGCTAATGTAGCTTTGAAATTGTTCAACTTTTCAAAGCTTAGCATCTGAAAGCACCAATCATAAAGTGGCTAGTGGTTGGCCCCACCGGCCCCAGCCCCAAAATAACCAATGATTTGCACCTTATAAACGTTTCTACAGCCTTTGACCCCCATTTTCGTTTGGCCCCCAATTGACCGGCAAACGCCGGTCAGCCGGCTGGGCCAGTCCGGGCCTGGTTTTATATATTTTTTTCATAGGGTACAAAGGTTCTAAAATGCAGTGAAGCTTGCAAGACCACGTGTTTGTATGAACAAGCTAAGCTTTGGGGAAACAATTTTTAGGAGCTTCAAAGATTTTGCAAAGTGAGGCGCCTGTCTAAGGTTGCAAAAACGTTGTGGCGTAAAATAACTAGAATGATAAAACTAAGAAGGAGGCGCCAGTTTTATTTTTGCCTCTGGTGGAAAATTAACTAGTAAAAACTCTGTACTAGTTTCGCTCTTGTTACTGAAACTTTGTCGTAAAAATTGCACACTGAAATACGTTCTCCAATGATTCCTAGTTAGTACTTTCTAACTAGGTCCACGCTGTGCCGCCACGTGAACGTTTGGGAGTTCTGGGGCCAGTTGAGTGCTCCTGAGGCATTTTAGAGCTTTTCGAGCATTTATATATTTTTTCGACTTTTGGCCGTTTTTTTTAAAAAAAGCAGTCTATAGACTTGATTTTTGAGCCATTTTTTTTGAAAAAAAATATATTTACACAACATGCGAACTGCTATTTTTCAACTTAATAGCTGAAAAATGTAAATAATACCTCTCTGCTAGAAGCTACCAAGCTACCTAGAAGTTAAAGTCCTTTCCTAAGTATTGGGCAATTCATATATTTGCTTTGTGCATTTATTTTCGAATTTCCAAGTTTGCCGAGTTACCACTAAATGTCAGTGCCCAGGCCCCCATTGTAAACAGACACATACAGTACCCATGAAAGGAGGCGCAAATATATCATTTGCTCGAGGTGCCAAAGAGTCCAGGGCCCGGCCCTGGGTCCACGCCACAATTAGTAACATAACCAAATGTCAAACAAATCAACTTCTTGCACTATTTCCATCTGGACACACATCCTTCACCATTTCACTTGAACAATTCATACAAATATTACTATACAATGTGTTGTAAATGTTGTTCTGCACTAAACTGCTAGCTAAATGGTGACTATGAAATTGTCGTCGCAACATGACAAATCATTTGTCAGCATATACAACCTACATCCTTCGTAAAAATGCAACCTAAATCAACTACAGTATATGTTCCCAAGCATTTGTTCAATCAGAAGATAACTGAAATTGACATCTGTCTCATGTTACTCTCACTTCGTCGTGTGATTTCCTCTTGCTGAGTATCATCATCATCAGTGTCTCGACTCTCTTTTTATTATGAATATACATACATAACACAGTAAAATACTGTAACAAGGTTAGAATTTAGTTTGTGATGTTGACATTAAAAATTGAACACGTGTAATAAAATGAGTTGCAACACAAAAAAAAGCAAACACATAGGTTTACAAGCGCATGTTACCAATTCTACATTTAAGAATATCCTCTGTCAGGAGTACAATAACCATGTAACATTGTTACATTATGCATAATGTAGGTGTCGTGTTGGAGTATACTTGCTATTTGTAAAAAAAATGTATTTGAAAACAACTTCAGTCACTCGAGTAAGTGTTACTATATTAGAAACTAACACTTTCCTAGAAAATGATTCTAAATTTTAAGTTCTGAAACTACAACACTGATAGGCATTTCAATACGTTGCCATATACTGCATAACAGGTAAAGCACGAAGGGCTGCAAGATTTGTGAAAGGAAGATACGTGTATACTGACAGTGTATCTTCTATGCTAACTAAAAATGGGAATCATTAGCAGGCCGAAAAAAATGACCAAAGCGTTGCCCTTTTCGGACGTTTACTGGCAGATGGTAATATTGCCCTACTTAATGACTTATTGAATACACATCCTCGTAAGGGAAGACACGGGGCATTCAAAGACTTTAAAAGAATGAATGGCTAGAACAGATGCATATTTTTGGTCTTTTTTCCCCGAATGTTATTAGACTTGTTTTACCTGAATGACAATCATTTGTGATCGGGAGCAATTCTCCCTCTGCCACATGGCTTTTAAGCTGATTGCAGGTGTACTGAGTTGAATTGAATTGAACAAAGGGCGCGTTTGAGAACGCCCAAAAGTTTGTCAGATAAGAGCATTGTAGAAACAACCAGTTTCCAACAACAGCAACAATTACAGAATACATGCAGCCAGTTAACAGTTAATTAGGAAGCAATTCCCATGAATCATCAAAGTGTTCACTTTCAATCACTTCTAAAGCTGCACTTAATAATGTTTTTATTTGTTTCTGTCGTCTTACTACCGTACAGGAATAACTGGAGTTGAGAAACTTCTTTTTCAATATGACCTAACCTATTTTATTGCAGTTTTGTAATCAGTTTTCAGAGCTGAATCGATATTTGTAATTTTGTTATTACCCTTAGTTAAAGCCACACCAAATTAAGATTCTCGATCTCTGTAAATGTAGAAGGATTCGTATTTTTGTGTTTCCTGAAAAAATATGAGAAACTGGACAAGTGACTTTTTGAAAAAAAAATCTTTGCAGTTCATTTCGTAAATAACATTGTTGTGTGTTCTCAAATGCACCCAAACCTCTAGATAACACGTAATACTTTGTAAATATAATGTAATACTTTTTAAATGAATTCAAATTAAATGTGTTTAGCTGAATTATACAGAATCCAGTTAAGGACAAGAACCAAATAAAAACTGACTTTTATTATTAGTATTTTAAATTGAAATACTAAATCAATATTTTGTCAATAGTTTATATATTATATTTAATTATTAGCTCAATATTTTCAGATTATTAACTGAATAAATTGAATTCGATAGATCGTTTGTTTGATCTTCACAGAGGGCTCTGTGTGTACTAGGTATAAGCCTAAATTTAAGAAGAAAACTTATCATTTGAACCCTCAGAACAGGTTTCCAACATTACAAAAACGGAAATTTACATTAAGTAGCCTTGAAAAAAATTTTTTTCCATACTTGAAACCCTGCTCAAGAAGGCTCAAGTTGAAGTTTTAAAAGTGTCATTGTTTTGTTTCTTAAATTTTGCTTTCAAATGGTTCCCTTGGTTCCACCTTTCTTAAAAAAATATCCTCAATAATTAATGATCATATGATCTGGTAGTCACTGAAGTTTGAAAATGAAACTCTGCCATCATTTATTGGTCTCAATTACCATTTGGAATTTATGTTGCTGGTTGGTTTTCATACTTTCATTTATGACTTATATTAAGTCGTTGAGAGAGTTGATGGCAATTCTCTATATGATACTTGAGTTTCAAACATGTTAAGTGCAGTTAGTTTCACATAGATTGTGCTTTTGACACTTGATTCTATACAGTATATACACTATACAGTATGTGAATATGGATAATAACACATAAATGTTGTAGTCTAACACAATTGTATATAGCTCTATACAATATAATCAAACTATGTTACGATACTAACATACACAATAGATATAAAAGTGTAAATTACCTGCCAAAAGCTTATCAAAAAAAAGTGAAGCCTACTAGAGATTAATAAAATCTCAAAAGCTCAGCTTCTTTTTATTCTTCTCCTTCTTAAAATAATGATACAAAACCTTTATATTCAAATATTATGAGGGGAAAAAATAAGTATTTAAATATAAATTAAGAAAAAAAGGTCAATTTCCTTGCCCTACACACATCCACTCAAGAGTTTAGATCAACGCCCTTTGACTTATGAATAAATTTGCAACGCAAACTTAAAAAAAAAAACATTGTTTACATTTTGCAGAAAACACTGCACTGCTAGATGGTGTCTTTACAATAAATCCCCATATTAAGACAATAGACGTGGCCACACAAACCATATTAAAAAATTAAAAAAGCTAAATCTGATAAATATACTAGGTCCTCCTTTCAAAATATTTTTTATACTATTTTATTTTCATCTTTGCTATTATGATTTTAATTTGATAATGCATAATTGGCAACCGGCTGTGATTACAGGCAATTAGAAATCGGGACGAACTAAAGTTAGCTCCGCCCTTTTTATGACGAACGACAACTTCTAATTGGTTTGTTGTGTGGTTCGACGTTGAAAAGGGCGGAGCATGTGACGTCAGACTACATAACCAACCAATTAGAAGTTGAGTTCGTCATCAAAAGGGCGGAGCCAACTTCTGTTTGTCCCGATTTCTAATTGTCTGTGCTGTGATTGGGAGTTTTTTTCTCTCCAGTCAGCCAAATGACTTGAGCTGAATGCAGGTGTACTGAATTGAATTGAATAACTAACTAATCCAGGCAGTAAAGCTAACCACAGGTTGCGTTTTCTCCAAAGGACCCTTAAACATTGTAAAGAAAATGTAAAAGAGGTCTGTTATTTTACCTCAATCAGACCCATATTAGAATATTGTTCCCCAATTTGGAGCCCATTTAGAAGTAACTTAAAGCACGACATAGAAATGGTACAGCGTGGGGCTGCAAGATTTGTGAAAGGAAGATTCATGTATACCGACAGTGTATCTTCTATGCTTTAGGAGCTAAAAGGGAATCATTAGCGGGCCGAAGAAATGACCAAAGCCTTGCCCTTTTCGGACGTTTATTGGGAAGATGATAATGATGCCCTACTTAATAACTTATTAAATATACATCCTCGTAAAGAGAAGACATGGGCATTTAATTAAATTAATGGCTAGAACTGATGCATATTTTTGGTCTTTTTTCCTGAATGATATTAGACTATGGAATTCTCTTCCAGTTGATAGTACTTTACCTGAATGACAATCATTTGCAATATCTCTCCCCCTGCCACATGGCTTTTAAGCTGATTGCAGGTGTACTGAGTTGAGTTGAATTGAAATAAATTGAAGTAAGAGTTTCAGTATGTTGTAAATAGTACTCTTCTGCTCTCCCAATTCATTTTAGG
The DNA here is from genome assembly GCA_036925085.1 of Brachycybe producta. Classification (NCBI taxonomy): domain Eukaryota; kingdom Metazoa; phylum Arthropoda; class Diplopoda; order Playtdesmida; family Andrognathidae; genus Brachycybe; species Brachycybe producta. The sequence goes on from JAUPFP010000004.1 coordinate 7,081,427, forward strand.
CAGCCTTCTCGTATGATGCTGTGCATACATACAATACCTAATTCCACTGTCTTCATAATATCAAGCTGGTGACACAATTTGAACATGAAACCGTTTGAAAATAATATTAATTTCTTAATTTGAATTTACATTCCACCACTGTACATGCCCTGGTGATGACATTCGCCAAGAAAAATGAGGCTGAGGTGAAGCCCGTGTAAAACAGTGACTAAGTCCCGAATTCGAGAAGAAAACTTTGCGCAACTGAACTTCAAATTGAACCATATGCATAGGGCTGTAAAGGATTTCGCTCCGTTCTGAAGGTTCAAGTTGAAGTGATAAGTTTCCTTCTTGAAATTTGGCCTTCACTTCAGCTGTGTTCCACCTTATAGAAAAGAAATATATTTCCAATTTGTACATAGATTCAAGATTCGCAGATTCAAGACGGAATTTTTTAGCACTTGAAATTCAATGTAAACCCTCTGAACTGAGCTGGAAAAATTAAAAAACTCAAGTTTTATTGATTGAAGGTGAATAAGGGTTTAATGATGGTTTAAGTAGCGAGTTTCCTGTTTGAATTTTGGCTCAAAATGTAAACAAACAGATACACACATGTCACACCTTGTAATCTTGTATAAAATAGTCTTCAAATAGTTTTTTTTTATTCAATAAAAGACGTAATTAACTCACTTAACTAAATACAAACCCCATTAATATATGCTGATAAATTATGCACAGTTTAAAATCTATCTTCCAATATCATAATTTGCTAAGAGTTGACTTTCTATCTCTCCCTCCCTTTGTGCACGAATGTTTTATCAGAAACTACACACTCTCTAGAATCGTATACAATTTCTAATTGGTTTGTTACTTTGTCTGATGTCACATTGTGACATCAGACAAAGTAACAAACCAATTAGAAATTGATGACGTTCATAAAAGCAGTCACATGCTCCGCCCTTTTCATTTTCTAATTGGTTTGTTACTTGGTCTGACGTCATAAAAGGGCGGAGGAAAAGAAATTCTAATGCTGGGTACAATTGCATAATTTCAGATAGAAATATTATCACATTGCACTTATTATATATATACACACAGGGTTTTAATTCAATAAGAGTTTCAATACTTTATGACCGACCTACAAGTTATTGGCACCTATAGTGAATTATGGCCCTTCAAGAAATATGTTGTTATAGCAACGTCATAATTCACTACAGTAACACATTTTAAAAAAAAGAACCACACAAAAAAAAGTGGCACGCATGCGCAGAGGTTCATTGCTCATTTCAAGCAACATTCTGAGCAAAGGGGCCCGCCCTTTTGGTAGAATTTCAATTTGTTATTTTTAAGTTTTGAAGCAAGTCAGTCACACCAATATAAGATAAATGTCAAGACTTTACCACATTTTTTTTCTTCTAATATATTTTTCTTATACCAAAGGCTTAAGATACACCCTTTTATTAGCTCATCTAATAAGACTTCTATCTATATATACTCGGCATAGACAGTATATGTGAAACACACATCAAGATCAGATGTCATAAACTCAAATAATAAAGAACTTTCTCTCTCTCTCTTTTTTTTTTAGGAATGTTCTATATGACAACTCGAAATTTTAGTGAGTGTAAAAAAAACCTCAGAAAGTGACACCACACTTAAATTTATCTAATCAGAAGAAGAAGAAGAAGAAAAAAAAACGTTACTAATGTAACATGTCTAATAATTAATATTACAGTAGACACACACACACATATGTATATATATGTGTGTATATATATATATATATATATATATATATATATATATATATATATATATATATATATATATATATATATATATATACCCATTATATTTAAGCCTTTTTATATCTATAGATAGATTTTTCTTTCATAGTCTTAATAATTCTGTAAAAATGCAGAAAGCATTGTTTTACTAATTATATTAAATTCGTATGCCTTTTAAGTATATAAATTTCCATTTTCGTTCATATTATAAACTATATTGCCTTTAGCAATATATGGTATTATTATACAGTTAGCCTATATGTAGGCCACACACACGCACACAGTGACATAGACCAATATCCATAATGTATCCTTACACATAAATGTATAATTCTCTTAATGGTGATGGTGTTTCAACTGTTAAACCACCCACCTACACTTTATTCCACTCCTACACCACCCTCTTATTATGGAGATTAGATGGAAAGACACAATTGTATGTGTGTGTCTGAATGCCTGCCTACATATATAGAAACCTATAATAAGCAGGTTTAATTTCCTAAAGGAAATAGAAGTGTCGTAAGAGTTTTAAGTAGCTTCAGCTTGAATAAGACAGATGATCAGAGAATGTAGTCTAAATAAAAGAATAGATGTACATGTTCATGTGTGATGTATAAGTGCCAAAGTGGTGGTACATCTGGCAAAAACCAAGGCTGGTTTAGTTGCGGCGCTGAAGATGGAAACAGTTTTACTGAAGCTTCGTTATTCATCAGTAAATTAATTAGCTTTGCAGGTATCTTGCGCGCTCAAGTCATCTTCAGCTAAAATAAAAACAACCCAGCTTTTCAGGTAACATAAAATTAGTTCCAGAACACCTCAATCAATTTATTTTAATATACCAGGCCGATGTCATGTGGCCGTTTCTACCTTGTTATTGGTTGATGGCCATCATGTGTTGATGACATCACTGGGCTCGTTAGCTACAACAAGCAGAAAAATATCTAATGGAATCAGATGTTTGATCTTAACAAATTTTAAGCTGGTTCAGTTTCAGCTAAAAAAAAATATCATTTACATCTCAGAAATAAATGCTTACAAAAGCTTAATGTTGAGAAGCTTACATGACACAATATTTCATCTTCAGCTAGAAATTGTTAATCTTCAGAGTGCTACTAAACCAGCCTTTAAAAGGTAGATTTCGCAGTAAGCTGAAGATGAGGATTGTACAAGGTGACGCAGATATGTACTGTCTGCTTACGCTTGTCCTAAGCCGTATTTAATACAATCTAAGCTGGAGATAAAATTCTCTGCTGAAGCAGCAAGATGAAAGGCTTCCTGAGCATATTGGCTGAAAAACACATTCAACTACAACAGCCCCAAAAAGGGTTCATATTCACAGGCAATTAGAAATCGGGACGAACATAAGTTGGCTCCGCCCTTTTATGACGACCGGCAACTTCTAATTGGTTTGTTGTGTAGTCTGATGTCACATGCTCCGCCTTTTTCAACGTCAAACCACACAACAAACCAATTAGAAGTTGCCGGTCGTCATAAAAAGGACGGAACCAACTTATGTTTGTCCCGATTTCTAAATGCCTGTCAAGTAAATGCAACTATAAAAATGCATTTACTAATGAGCTGAAGCTATTGTGTTTAGCCATCTTCAGCTGCAACAAAACACCTCAGCTTTTTCAGTTCACATAAAATTAGTTCCAAGCACCTGTATTTTAATACAGAAGATCGTCACCATGTGGCCTTGATAAGATAATTATTTGCATGTAATGCCATTTTTACATTCCTATTGGTTGATGGGTATCATGTGATGATAACATCACTATCTGTCCAGCTACAAATGAGCTGAAATATCTAACTACGTTAGATGTATGCTGAAATGTATTTTAAGCTCTAATTTGCTGCTTTAGCAGAAATCTTTCATCTTCAACTTACATGTACAGTAAATGTCAGAGTTCATAGAGGAGAAGCATAAGATGGTACATATACAACATTCCTGCTTCAGCTCACACAAGTCTCTTTTTCAGGTCACTATTAAATGCGCCTTTACCCACACCCACTATTGTGCTCCCAGTTTATGAGTTTGAACGTTTGATGCAAAACGACTATCACACTATTTTTTTTTGTTAGAATTCCAGGGGTCCGTTTCACAAAACTACAAGTCCTGTCCATAACAATTGTAGGTTACAAGTCCTTGTAATCACAACTTGTTAGTTACAGATGTTTCACAAACATTTGTACACACAACTGCAAGTCTTGTGAGCAACAATAAGATTGTAGATTACAATTGTAAGATCAAAAGTTGTTAAGAACAAGTGAAAATGGACTTGTCCATAATAAGTGAAAATGGACTTGTCCATAATAAGTGAAAATGGACTTGTCCATAACAAGTGTAGTTAACAAAATGCGTCACTATTCCTAAAATAGTCAATTTCATTTTTGTGTGTAATTCCAAAGTGTCAAAAATGTCGAAATGTGTTGCATTATGTAGTTGCATTTAATTACAAAACACTTGGTTGGTAACAAGTGTCAGTAATAAGTTTGTCCACTACACTTGTTAGGTACAAGTGATCTTTTGTGGTTTACAAGTAATTCACTTGTTAAAAGTGTACACTTGAACTTTTGTGAAACGCTAAGGGTTGGTTTATACTCCCTTGCTAAGCCGCAAAGCAGCCTGCTAAGCTTCAAAAATGACGTCAGAGCTTCAGATTTTTGTCTTCACCAGAGCATGAAGCTGGCTTTGAAATTATTCAACTTTTGAAAGCTTCGCAACTCAAAGCACCAATCAGGAAACGAATACACGAAAGGGGTGAACAAGTCACACCTTTTTTTCTTCCAGAAGCGGAATGGTTCTATTGTTTTGTATTATCTGTTTTATAGGATATGAAGGTTAGAAAATAATGTGAAGTTTGCAAGACCACATATTTGTATGAACAAGCTAAGCTTTGGTGAGCTAAATTTTAGGAGCTTCAAAGCATGCAAATCTTAGCAAAGTTTGGAGTATAAACCTACCCTAATAAGTAGAAATTTTACAAACTTGTAAAAAATTTACTTGTTACTAACAAGACTTGTAGTTTTGTGTGGGCCCCAGTTCTTCAAAAATCCGCTATTATTGATTGATCTTTTTTAGAATTAGTTGCATCTATCGAATTAATCAATGATACTGTATTTTTATTTTGGCTATAATGCTCGATGTTAAAATATGTAGCAGAACATCCATTTTCAGCATGCAATTTGTTGATTTCATTCAACAATATATTTACCTTAAAATAGCAGCAGAAAGCATTAAAGCCATTTTAAGATTTAGTTGTATACAAGTATAAACCATGACGTCATTATTAACTGGACAGTATAGTGGGTCAACAAACTCTAACAACCTGTGGAACACTTATTTTTTGGTTTCGATTTTTTTCTTTCTTTCTCAGTGGTTCATAATATAATTCAGTCATAGTCACACAATCCAATTTTACACTTGTGTAACACAATGTGTATGGTGTTTATGTGTTTGTTTCAGTCAAATTTAGAATTTCAAAATTTAATGTGATGGTCGTTTAAATAAAACATTTGAAAGTATGTTACTAAACTAAAAAAAACACTGAATTATTCATAAATTAAACAAACTGATAAATAAAAAGTCCAACTGTTTGTATCGAATGCACAAAACAAATAATGACAGTTGCAACCACTTTTCGGTACACTATACCAGTGGTCGCCAACTGGTGGTCCGCGAGAAATTTTTGGTGGTCCGCAGAAAATCTGGAAAATATTTGCATTTTTTTTTTGTTTTATTAATAATAAAACAAAAACAAATATTCTTAATAAATTCTTCTGTTCTGAATGACAATTTTCGCCTTTCTATTGCACTAAATTCACGAAATGTACTAGAGTCTAGTACAGTTCTCGTAAAATACGGTATGCGAGAGCTACATTTCGTTCAGTTGCCCCCACCACACGCTGCTTCTCCCTAAAGCTTCAATTATGTTGTATTAAATTTAACTAACTTTAAAGATTTTATATTACGAGCATAATAAGATGGAAGTTTTCTGATGAATTATTTGACAAACGTATTTATCGTTTTAAAAAAATTCATATTAGTGGTCCGCGGGATTTAAAATTTTGAATTTAATGGTCCGTGAGGTTCGAAAGGTTGGCGACTGCTGCACTATACAATGTAAAGTGCCATGCTATTGTTATGGCAATAACAGGGTGAGAAAAAAAAAATCACAATTTTTTTAATAAAAAAAAATCGGGATTATTTTTTTAAAAAAAAATTTAAATCGGGATTTAAATCACGATTTCGAACAATGTACCTTTATATTAAAATTTAAATATATTACATTTTACATGCATGACACAAAACAATATGAAACAAAGTTTGAAGACAAACATTGTCCTTTCATTGTTTAACAACTTTTGAATTTCAACTTATTAATTTTAAATAAAAAGTTTATTGATTGGCAAATTAGTTACCTAATTAATAATTATTATTTGAAATTCAGCAAGGAATCATCAACTTATAAAGATTCAAATGCCATTTTCAGCATTAACACTAAAGGCGTAGTGAGCTGAAGATGAAATTCTTTGTATTGAAGCAGTAGCTGAAAAAGAACATTTGTTTCAGCTATTGTGTTTAGCCATCTTCAGCTGCAACAAAACAACTCAGCTTTTCAGCTGACCTACAATTAGTTCCAAAGCACCTTCAATAGATGCATTTGATTACACAAAGGCCGATGTCATGTGACCTTGATAAGATAATTATTTGAATGTAATACCGTTTTTACATTCCTATTGGTTGATGGGTATCATGTGATGATGACATCACTAGCTGACCAGCTACAAATGATGAGCTGAAGTATCTAACTTACATTAGATATAAGTTCAACTGCATTTTAAGCTCGAATTTGCTGCTTCAGCTGAAATCTTTCATCTTCAACTTACATGTAAATGTCAAAGCTGAATCTCAGCTGATAAGAGGAGAAGCATATGATGGTACAACATTTCTGCTTCAGCTCATACAATTCTCCTCTTCAGCTCACTAGTAAATGCGCCTTTACCGGTGTTTCGTTCTCTTGATAACTTTAAAATTCTAAGTGCACTTAAAAAATTTAAAAATAAATTTTCTTAAAAATAACAAAAATGACACACAACAAAAACAGGTAATACACTGTAACACCCTGTAAATCGTGATCCCGCCAAAACCATAGCCTGGGGGGTAAACAACTCTCAACCGTCCCTCCCTCCTCTCTGACTCACCTTTCTGACTCATGCCCAAGTGGCGGATTGATACATAAAGGACCATGGTCACTTGGACCTGGTTACACCTCGCAGGTGTACACAGGTCCAAGGTATAAAAGGACCATGTTCCTCTTTGTTCCTCAGTTCTTTCCTTTGCCTGTTTTTGCGATACATTCCAAATCATGGGCCTGAGGATTTCCAGTTAGTATATTACTATTCACCCTTGTATCTGTACTTCTTACAAGGAATGAATAAAAGTGTTGTAACAAGAAGTAGCGTTGTCTCTATGTTTATGTAAATAACTTCTCTTCAGAGGCCGGAGGTTTCATAGGGCAGGAGCTATACGATTCTCAGCAGCTACAACATCTTCTCTAGTCGGAATACCGATGGAGAAGATGTATATCAGCATCAACCGGAAGAGAGAGAGATGGCCGCCACTCTCCTGCATTGATTTCACCCCCATGCAGAAGAGTGACTTCAATCTATCTCCATCCAGCTCTCTCTACAGCTCGGATCTTCTCTGTGCAGGTGTCATACTGCTCAGAGAAGAAACGAAAAGTAGAAAATGTCATCTAAAGGTTGGTAATAAAATATTGGTTGATGTCAAAAGCTCACATTTGGTGGAGGTGCGGGGTATAGCTCCATCTGCCTTCTCCGACCTGTAAACAGAAGCCGTCCTTTGTCCTAAGTCTCGTGATTGTGCCTCACGAGGCTTCGTCCGTCCTTTCTATGTTGGAGCCACGTATGGAGACCCTCGATAGCGTCAAAGTCAACCGTGTGGCGCCTGTCTGTAAAACCGCGTATGGAGACCCTCGATCACGTCAAAGTCAACCGCGCGGCGTCCTTTGTGTTGGAACCACGTGTGGAGACCCTCGATAGCGTCAAAGTCGACCACGTGGCGCCTTTGTAAAACCGCGTATGGAGGCCCTCGATCACGTCAAAGCCAACCGCGCGGCGTCCTTTGTGTTGGAACCACGTATGGAGGCCCTCGATAGCGTCAAAGCCAACCGCGTGGCGCCTTTTTATGTTGGGATCATGTATGGAGGCCCTCGATCACGTCAAAGCCAACCGCATGGTACCGTTTTTGTGGAATCGCGAAAGAGACTTGTGGCTACACACACCACGTGTCGACCGCGCGATTCTGTGTCCTGTCCTTAGAGACACGTGGGAACGAACTTTTGTCTGCTGACCGCTTAGCACTCGGAAAGTGGACAACCGTTTGGACACACGTGTTTCCGTCCGTGTTTTTGTATTTCATGTTTCCATTACAATCACCCACTGTCACCTTCACTCTTCTTTAATTTTCAAAGTGAAACCCACACCACGTGGGCAACACTTTAAACAAATTCTTCTTACTCTCCGAGAGGAGTTTGCAGTCTCATTATGAGATGAGCAAACAAATCTCATCTACTAATCTATTCATCTATTAATAGGCTTTTAAAGGACGTGTGTGTCTTTTAAAATGTCCTATTATCTTCACTCTTCATCTTTAATTTTCAAGCAAGATTCTCCCTAGCTCTATTTCATTGTTAGGGGGCTTACAAGCTTAAAACACACTTTTTCTAGCCACGTGGGACTTTCTTGTCCCCCCTTTTCTTTGTTCTTTGTTTTTACACTTGTGTTTCCCTTGGGACCCTCTATGTCCCAAGTCATGTTCTTCAATTTCTTCATCATCATCACCTCAATGCATCATCACATGAACTTTCTCCATTGGACAGCACTGAAGCCCGGCCGCCATCTTGGATCGACCGGACACTCTTCAAAAAGCGCCAACGGAGCGGTTTTTCGCTCCATGTGACTCATTGTTGTACCTTCTCTCATCTTTTTGTGTTCTCTTCTCTTCTCTTCTCTTCCAGAGGGTTGCACTCACGCGCCCCCTGGCGGAGTTCCTCTTGTTAGAGAAAACTTCTCTTCTTCTTTGAATTTTCTCTCTTTTTGTGTCTTTCTCCTGGCCACCATAAAAACGTGCCCCGGAGGAACTTTTCAATCATCAATTTTTGGACATTGCAATAAACTGAACCGGAAGTGGCCACCTCAGCGCCACCTACGGACTTCTTCCTTCTACTCAACATAGTCCCTCACTGGGCACTGACTCTGTCTTTTCATCCAGAGCCATCCAGCAGTGAGGACTCAAAATTTCTCCAGTCTGAACATTTCTTCTGGTTCACCAAGTATTTATCTTGTTGAACACACTTCAATTTCTACACTGTTTTACTGTTTTAATAAAACTAAATTGAAACTTTTGATGTGCGGGCACCGCACCTAAGTTTTAAACTTTCAAAGTAAAACAGCTTTCTTTTCTTGCTTCTTTGGAGAGTTCAGCCATCTTGAACTTCTCCTTTGTTTGTGCATTTAAAAAGTTCAGCCATCTTGAACTTTTTGTTCTTTGTGTGTTCTTCACACACACACTCTTCATTCTTGTTTCTAAGTAAAACTAAAAGTGCGGGTACTGCGCTCTAGCTTTACTCTTCGTATTGCTTTCCTCTTCTTCAGGCAACTGCAATACACTTCCATTTCTAATTCACTTTCCGCAGTGCAATTTCGATTGGGTGGTGTACCACGCTCGAGGTTGTATTGTACATCTGCTGTTTCTTTATTGAGGTTTTTGGAATTCTCGTAACCTCCACGTGGTCGCCAAATACCACGTGTCGAGAGAGATCCTTCCAAAATCTGACGCTCAATAAAGAACTCACGACGCTACACCAGTTGGGAACCAAAACTCATCACACGCCCAACTGAGAACACGATCAACACGATACAACCATCACCACACTAACGGAGTGAACGGCCACTTCGTTATACACGTCACAAGCTTAGGTAATCTATCGTTACTCAGTGTATAAGAGTACGATAGTGTCGGTTGCCGACAAGCACTAAGTTACCGACGCACAGTGACGACACCGACCTACAAACTGAACGAGTCCCATCATACTGGAACCGAAAAGTATAGCTCAGAGTGTACTCGAGAACCCTCGGAGCTGCACACAACGACTTGGACTTCGCCGGACTCGTTCATCACCGCACATTCACATTACACAAGCCACTTCATTAATCATGGCTACCTCACACGACAATACGGGGTCCCTGTCTGATCACCAGGGTTCGCACGAAGATCTGTTGGAAGTACCCGTGACTACTGATGTGACACCACCGCCGCGGCCGACTGGGGCCGAGTTTGACCACCTGTCACAACAAGTGGCTGCACTCTCGACTCGTATGTCTCAGTTCATAGACGACCGATTCACGCCGAATCGACCAACTACACCACGGCGGACAACACGCACACACCGACTTCGCGACGATGACTCGGACGCCTCTTCAGCCCCCTATGTTGGCTACAGAGAGCGTCACGATCGTTACGAAAGACATTACACACCGCACACACGTCATCTACCGCGTAACCCTGACTGGCAACAACAAGGGCAGTCAGATGATCCGCGTCACAGAGATGAGCGTGCGGAAATACCGATCACGACACGTGCTGATTCTCCTCACTCGCTTGTCCGGGTTGCACGTAGCGGTCGCCGCTCGACACCCCCGGAACAACAGCCTAGCCAAGGAGCGACACAAGGCACTTCAGTTTACGCGCCACGTTTTCCACCTCAAGGGGTAGGTCTGATGCCGGCTGGAATGTCAAACGTCCAGGATGGCATCTATCGACCAACCCCCAGAGAACCCTCCGTGGAAGAATTCAATAAGAAATACAGTGGTCGCCACCCAGCCGACTCAATCCAAAAATTCAACGGATTGACAGGTTTCCGTCCCTTCCTGGAAGAATTCGAGGAAGTGGCACACCTGTACGGTTGGAAAGACCACCACAAGGAGGAATACATCACGGGGTGTTTCACTGGGGCCGCCCGCACGTGGCTGAGTAAACTGAGGTATGAGCTTCAGGACATTCCTTGGCCAGCACTGAGAGTACAGATGGTAGATACGTTCGGGAAGCCGAACGAACTGGCCATCTTGGAGAAGAAGTATACAGAGATGCTCCAGAAGGAAGGTGAGAGTACACAAGCTTTCATCTGGGAGTTTATGATACTCGGCGACCGAGTTTACCCGCAACTTGACGATCAGCTGCGTATAAGCCAGTTGCGCCGCGCTCTACATCCCACCATACAGAACGCCGCGCACCACGCATCTACGACGTCGTTCAAGGACTTCGCAAACGCCGTCCTCAATATGGAGGTGGTCTTGCTGTCCTTGGATAAATGGCCGACGGAACCAAAACCCGCAGCTGATTCACAGTCGGGTAAAGGAGCATCGAAGACCGACCAGGAGCCGGCGGCAACCGCCAGCCCTAAAGACAAAACACACCGGTCTAGGCATGATAAAAAGCCTAGTCAGACTGCTGCCACCAATTCAAACCGACACTCTGCAGCGGACACCCAACCGGAGACCACTCGCACGTTCGACAAGAGTAAGTCGACGTGTTATAATTGTGGCAAATTGGGGCATTTCGTCCGTGAGTGTCGGCAACCAAAGAAGAAGGTTGCAATCAAGCAGTTTGGTGAGCCGGTTACCGACTATGACATCAAAGGAGAGGTGCCTGAAACGGATATCATCACCGAAGACGGCATTGAGTTTGCACTGATACGAGTGGCGGGACAAATCCGCCGGATTCCTCTTCCAGCAGCAGACTCAGCCGCCGGAGCACCTCCTCCTGACACATCCGACAATGACAGCTCTGACCACTCTGAGGACATACCAATCAAAGTGCTCGACCGAGCTCCTGCACACAAATGGACCTCGGGCGAGCCGATCAAGTGGCCACCCACGCTGTCAAGAAACCAAACGCGACGAAAATAAAACAATAATTCACCAGTGTTTATTTCATGACTATGGAAATAAACACCAGCAACCATCAAATATCAACAATAGAAGAGCGGGAGGAATTTGAGAATTGTTGTGTTGAGAAACAACTGAGGACAGTTGTCAAGAGGTGGGGGAGGGGATAAAAGGAACCCCCCAACGAATAAACAACCCCACAGCATCAACAACCCCTCTAAACACTCTCAAATAACTCCCAAAACTCTACAAAATTCACACAACTTTAATTTTTGAAACACTTCTAAACTTTTCAACATGGCCGCCAATATTTACATATTGGCAACCATTTCAAACATGCAATAAACTACACCGGAACCACGTGGCCTTCACAAACAACTGTCAACCACGTGGTACACCTGGGAAAAACGCCGAAGGCTAGTCAAGGACGTTCAGAAGAAAAATCAAGAGCCATAAAAGGGTCAGCAAAAGAAAAACACCGTGCTCCCCTTTATTATGGACGAACGTCATTGACCATGCTGTTGACAGTAGAAGGATAGAAACTTCAAAGAGACAATTGCTCTGGGGGCCAGACCAATGCACTGGGACTTCAAAGAAAAAAACAAACAACAAAAACTGCTGGCCATAAACAAATAAAAAAGGAAGAAAATCAGTTTTGAAGATTTTGTGAGAGCGGACACCTTCAATTAAAAAATAAAATTGAAGAACCTGTCACCCTCTCAATTAAGATCGAATTGTGGGACACCAACTCCTGCCCCACTCCCCCCTAAAAATAATAACAAACAGCAAGGTACATTAGTAACCTTGCTGACCTATTCTTTCCAAAAAAGGCATTAAGGAAAAGAAGGGGAGAAAGTTAATGGGCAACTTCACACCTCGGTGTGAAATAAAATAACGGCCCTTCCCCCTCGAGATTCCTTAGTCCTTTTGTTTATCTAAAAATAATAAACAGGACCGATTCTGATAAGAATTAGATCAACACCTCTCACATCTAATATCGGTGGGACAACCCCCACCCCCAATAAATAAAGTCGTGAAGAAACCAATTAGAGTAAGGTGTCTTATTCTAAAAGGGGCCGGCCCTTCTAACTTTTAAAATTAAATAAGAAAGTGACCAAACTTGGTCAATTACCACTCGATTTGCTCTCTTCAAAGAAGCACTCGTTTTTGTTCATCTCTTTATGCTCGATCTTCTTCAATCATCAAATCTTCAATCTACTTCTGTGCCAAGTTCCAAATTTTAATTTCGAACTTCTTCAGTTTTGTTGTCAATCCAAAGCTTGAGTACCACCTTCAAGCCTTTGAACTCACGTGCAGTGCATCAGGCCTTCAGAACTCTTTGGACCTCTTGAAATAATAACAGAGTGATCGGGGACCGATTTCTGTTATTATTTGGAAGTAACCACCAGCAGCGGGACTTTTGAAAAAGTAAGAACTTTCTAACTCTTAAGAAATATGCCAGGTAGAGGCTCATGGAGAGGAGGCAGAATGATGTCTGCCTCTTCTAGTGAAGATGAGACGGAGAGTGGAACGGCGGGGACCGCTGAACCCCTCTCTCAATCTACCTGCCAGCTACAAAGGGCGGGCGCCGCCAGTGCGCCAATAACAAGAAGAGAGTCGCCAAACACAATAGATAGGCGCCGCACCTCCTCCGAACCGGAGAATTTTCACCGACGTGGGGAGAAGCGCCTAAAAGCAAGCTTCAAGCGACCTGCCAATGTCGGGCGCGAAGGGAAGCCTGCTGCTCCAAGCAGCATCGTCCCCTTCGACGTCACGACATCAAAACACTACTGGGAGGAGCGGGAAGACCGCATCGATATCAACCTCATGGCATGGGGGGTTAACCAGGCGTTCCGCGATAGCATCGCGCCTGGTCAACCCATTCCGGGTGGAGCTGAAGCAAGAGGGAAGCGTGGGGGAGGTGGATCTGTGCCCTCCCCCCTCGAAGACCTCCACTTGGAGATGCAGAGGGAGGCTGCCCTTCGCCAGGCAGCCAGAGATAAAAAGGAAGGGGAGGACAATCTGGCGTACCTCCGTGCGGTTTGCGCCCGCCTTGTCGAGCTGGGCTTACCGTGTACGGCGCACCTCCCGAAGGAGGAGCTCCTGCGAATCGAGGCCCGACTCCAAGAAGCCGCCCGAGTTACGTCATCGGCCACGTCATCACCTCCATCCTCAAACTCGCCAGCAACCCTGACAACTGGCCTCTCCACATCTCCTTCTCCACCCATAACGCCACCAGAGCCTTTCCAACACTGCTCACCGGTGCCGTCAATCACTCCGCCGCCTCCTCCTCATACACCATTATCGTCACCACCAACCTCCCGATGTGCCACGCCTCCACGCAGCGAGGCCGCCACACCAACTCCGACTCCAAAGCTACCTTCCATAGTGGTGGTTCCCCAACCTGTTCGTGTTCAGGTTCCCACTGGGGCTCGCCCCAAGGAGCCTCAACAGTCCTACAGGGGCCACCACTCTCCTCGAGACTCTCTTCAACGGCCACAACCACGTCGCTCTTCGCCACGTGGTTCCCATCTTTCGCCCCGACGCCGACCCGACGGAAGAAGTCAGCAGGAACAACGTGGTTCCTCTGGACGCGGCCCTCCGCCGCGTAATAACTTCGACCCCAAGGGTCAGGCAAGACCTACAGGATCACCGAGTCCAACTGGACCGCGACCATCGCTATGAAACTCGGGGCCCTCCTACTTGGGTCCCGCGTCGCTCTCCTCCTCCGCCACCTCCGGGCCGCCCTTCTGGACAACCTACGCCTACACCTTTGATGCCGCCACCTTCCGCAGAGCGTGCCGCGTTCTTGAAAAAACAGAAGGCCATCACAAACCTTCTGCAAGACGTCATGCGACAGGGAGGTGACCCCATGGAAGCACTGGGCCGTTGCACCAGGAAGTGCCAAGCCACTGGAGGCGCTGAGCAGGAAGTCGGCATCGAAGCGACTACGTCAGCGGGCCCCGCGATATGGCCCGGTCCGCCTTGCGCCATGCCAGGCCTATCACGGGCGCATCAGTTTCTTTGGAACCTGCGGCTCCAACACCAGCCCGACCAGCCGCACCGCCCACTGTACCCCATGCCGGGGCTACTCTGGGGCGGTTACCGCTGGATCATCCGTTCCGTGCAGCCACCTCCGGCGAGAGGTTGCTCAACAATCGGTGGGTCACTTGGCAGCGCGAAGTGCGCTCTGCCAACACCCTTTACATAGGACACTTCTCTTTGGAAGAAGGGTTTCCCCGTCTGGACCTCCCTCCCCGGGAGCGATATGTCGTGGGACTCTCCCGCCTAACAAGTGTCCTCATCACCATCGTCTTCCCAAGAAGACGGATTGTTGAAACCACCAGTTTCGCCGGAGATGCCATCGATGAAGCCACGGAAGCC
The DNA here is from genome assembly GCA_036925085.1 of Brachycybe producta. Classification (NCBI taxonomy): domain Eukaryota; kingdom Metazoa; phylum Arthropoda; class Diplopoda; order Playtdesmida; family Andrognathidae; genus Brachycybe; species Brachycybe producta. The sequence continues at coordinate 7,096,549 of JAUPFP010000004.1, forward strand.
CTTTTGGGAGCTTTCGTCAACTCCGTCTTTAGACTGCCAGCTGGACAGACGTTCCGTACCAGCCGTCACTACATTCCGGAACCGGATCCTCGTTACCGAATCGCCGTCTTATGGGACGCCGCTTGGGCTACACTGTACAACAAGCGGTCCTCCCGCAAGATTATCGGGGACCGGGACATCTTCAATATCTTCCACCGGGATCTACCTGACGACCAGGGACAATGGCTGTCTGCCGCATCCAGCTACCGATGAGGCCAGGTCCGGCGGGATTACCCCCCCGTACGGTTCATGGACCCAGGATCCTCCCCACCCTCCGCAGCAGGGATAGCTGCGCGCCACATGTACTCATGTGGTTGCCACCCATCCGGGTGGCATTATCGAAAAATTTATAAAAAATAAAATACGTTGCAACTGTTCTTTTCTTTTTAGATTTCAATAGCGGCTCGCCACTCAGCGAGCATTAATTATCTTTGTTTTATGTTTTCAGCCTTTTCCAATTTTTAAGGGCGCTGACACTTCGGTGCCAGTGCCTTTCCATAACCACCTCTGTACACGGTAAGTCCTCAGCCACCCATGTCTCCCCGCTGCGTAACTTGAAAACCTTCCACCCTTGGCTGGAGTACGAGGACGTACTCCAAGCAAAGTTGGAGGGTATGTAACACCCTGTAAAATCGTGATCCCGCCAAAACCATAGCCTGGGGGGGTAAACAACTCTCAACCGTCCCTCCCTCCTCTC